>PVIY010042486.1:0-14153 GCA_004026745.1 Myrmecophaga tridactyla
AAAAAAAAAGAAAGAAGGCAGCAAAAAATAGAATAAAAAGTTAGAAGAAAGTATAGGGTGAGCTGTGTTTTCATTATTCCTTTTAATTTGTTTTCTTCAAAGCGCTGATTTTTACCTGCATTAAAATGCATTAGATAGGTATAAAGACACTTAGGTGCATTGTGGTGCAGTTCAGTTTCACCTCTAGCATGTGCAACTGGAATATGATTTCTAGAAAATTGCTTAAAAATTCTATTACTCTGAGGGGGTGCAAGGGTAGTTCAGTGGTAGAATTCTCGCCTGCCATGTGGGAGACCAGGGTTTGATTCTCAGCCCATGTACTTCCCAAACAAGCAAGCAAACAAATGAACAAAAATTCAACAAATGGTGATGTAGTAAGGGGATACTCACATGGAAAAAGGATGAAATGTGACCCGCGCCATACAGTATACAAAAAATATGTATTACTCCAAAACTTTGCTTTTCAAACTGGCAACTAATGATGATATCTTTTCAGAAATCCACTAGGATTTTGAGGACAGCAAAACTCTGCATTTTAATTTTCAAAATGCTCTTAAAAACTGGTACTAATGTCTTCTGGCCTAGTTGGATGCTGATTTTTAAACCATAATTTCCATTTGATTTGTGACCAAATTTGCAACTGTGTTTGCAATTGCATTGTTGTCAAGTGATCACCAAAAGAGGTAGCATTTTAATTTTAGTGTTGTATTTTTTTGAAGTTCAGGGCTCAGGTGACCACAGTTATATTCTGGTTCATTCATAGTAATTTTTTCTTTTAACATGATGACTTGCCACAAAACATTTTAGTATTGGAATAATAGCATTTGTTTGAAATTTGTTCAACTGAGTGCTGTGAGGATTGACCTGTAGGGCACGTTTAAAGGCATGACATACTAAGTGACCCTTATTTTTAAAAATCAAGGGTGGAGATATTAACTTAGC
Organism: Myrmecophaga tridactyla; assembly: GCA_004026745.1. Lineage (NCBI taxonomy): Eukaryota > Metazoa > Chordata > Mammalia > Pilosa > Myrmecophagidae > Myrmecophaga > Myrmecophaga tridactyla. The sequence goes on from PVIY010042486.1 coordinate 943, forward strand.
CATCAGTTATTGAACACTTAATATGTGCCCAGATTTGTGCTAAGAACTTTGCATTCCTTATTTTGCTTGATCTTCACCCAAACTTTATGAGATAGTTATTAACACCACTTTGATGATGAGAAACTAACATTCAGAGAGTTTAAGTATCATGCTCAATGTCATACTGTCAGGATTAAAATCCAGCCTCTATGGCTGAAAGGTTGGGTTATTTATCATATGGAAGTAATCAATATATAGGACAGGGAGAGAAAGAAGGAAAATATAACTCCTCTAGAGAGGCAAATATTAAATTAATTCTGGGGTATTATCTAATTCTTTGTTACCTGAACAATACCTGTATTTCAAAGAACTGAATAAACACACTTTTCATGCTGATGGGGTCTGCCCTAATCCCTACAGCTCACCTTTCAGAGGCACTTTCATTTTTAGTTGAGAATGTTGTAAAATGTTGGCCATTTTACATGCTGTTAATTCTTAAAGGAATATTATGTTAAAGTGCTTTATTAAGAGCTAAATGTTTTTTTATGTTTCTAAGAGGGCCTAATACTGTCAAGTTCCAGTTTCATTTCAATAAATTTGGTCTATTTTCCTGACATCTTCAAATTCTGCAAGTCTCAGATTATTAACTTTCTGTCATTATAAGATTGCTGTTGTTTGTTGGACAGTAATTTTATAATTGATCATCATACAGTTTCCCAAACTTTAGGTTCATTTAATTTTCCTTGGGACTAAATAAAAAATAATGGTTTTTAATTTTTTGGAGAAAACTATAAATGTGGGTGTGAAAGGCAATACTTATCCATATGGATAATTGTAATAAATGGCCAGAAAGAATGCAGCTTTATTATTCAGTTGTCAAAGCTCAGAGTTTTAGAAGGAGGGTGACTTTAAACATGGGAAGTTCCCTCCATTGGAGTAGTCACACATTTGTCAGTAGTCTATGGATGTCTATACTGCTTTTCTTTTTTATTCTAGGCATGTTTAGAACACTTAATCTTATCTTAGCGAGAGCTCGTTTTGGATTTGGTCACCTTCTCTTAGGAATGAGTTTATCAGTTGTGGAATTTGTGAGCAGTGCATTCCCAACAGAGAAGGGCAAACTGAGGTAGCCATTTCAATTTTGATTTGGGGAAAAATAACCCTTCCTGGAAGAAAAAAGAAACTGAACTGTATTTATGGAGGGGTGGGGGGACAGGAAAGGAGGAAAATCTAGAGGCTAAAGAAGATAAGATATAACTTTAAAATTAGGAAAGCAATAATTAATCAAAAGCTGCCCACAAACCATTAGGGTTTTACTTATTTCCTAAGTAATTGCATATATATATATATATATATATATATATATATATATAATTGCTCATTTGCCTTAAACCATCAAAGCAAAGGAAGTGGCATTTTCTCCCCACATTCTACAAATTATGCTTTGGTCTGTTTTCACATGTTCTTCTTAAACTTTTCTACCTGCAAGCTCATGTACAACTGTGGAGAGTAGAGGAGCAGTTTTGGAATACTTTTAGCTTAGGAATCTTAATAATCAAGGAATGAGTCTGAATCTGGAATTCTGGTTTAAATGCAGTATCACTGAAGTGGCAGAAAGTAAAAGAATAAAGAAAGAACAAATGAAGTGAATATGGTAATTATGTGGGTGCTTAATCCCCATGTAAAGAAGCCTTCACCATAAAGACTTGAGAAAAATTAAGGAGTTCATGGGATTTATAATTAGTAATAGCTGTGAGTACAGATAGGAACTAACATTTATGGAACATCTAAGTATAAAGCAGTATATTAATCACTAGGAAACTAGTACAAGAAAGACAGACCCTATCTCGTGTAAGTATGTTAGGAAAGATACTCACTGGGAAGGCAATTAGAAGTGTTTTTAGAGTTCTGGAAGGAAATCTCTAGGGGTTTTAACCGGGACTAGGAATACAGGGAAGGTATCACCAAGGAAGGATGAATAGGAGTTAGTCAAAGGACTAGAGTGATAGGGAAGGGAACTTTCCAGGGAGACATGGTCTCCCCCTCCATGAAAGAGAAAGGGAATAAGAAATATAAAAACAAACAGGAAATTATGGAAAGAGGTATAAAGTAAACAAATAGACACCATGGCAAGAAGAAGGAGAGGGTTATTTGCTAAAGTGCTCTGGAAAGACCCCTCTGAGGAAGTGATACTTGAGACCTGAAGGAACCAGTCGTGGAAAGAGCAGGAGTTAAGGTGATTCAGAGGGAGAAGACAGAATGTGAGAAGATCATGAAATGGTTAAGTCCATGATATGTTTGTGAAACTGAAAATAGGCCGGTGTCGCTGACCGTGGTGTTTTAGGAGAAGAGTAGCATGAGATGGAATTGAAGAAGTAGGCAGGAGTCATATTGAGTGGATGGTAGGCTCTATATAGCTTCAGTGGAAAATCTTTGAGGAGTTTTCAACAGGGGTTTAACAGCATGAGTAGAGGTCTGGCAATAACTGAAAGGTCAGGAAATTAAGGCTATGGAAAGGTAAGAAAGTTTTTAACCTATCTCACACATTTTGAATAGCAGAGCCAGCTTTTGAACCCAGGCCTATTTAACTCTAAAACTCATGCCTAGTGGAATATATTTGAGTGTGAAAGGCTGTGACTAATGATTGATAAGAAAGAGGCCTGAGAAAAACATTCAGAAAGAACTTTAGGACTTTTCAAAATCCCCACTCAATACTGTGAATTGATACCTTCAGATTTTTTTGAACTGATTATACTCAGATCAAATGCTAAAGGAAGAATAAACTCTAAAGTAAAAAAAAAAAAAAACACATAAGTAATCTAAGTCCTCTTCACTCATTTAAATTTGTGAAGAAAAAAAGACATTTTTGAGACTGAGCAATGTTCTCATTTTTTATTAATTCAAATGAAATGGATTCTTACCTTCTTAATTCTTTGTGACCCATTTATCACTTGTTTCCTGATGTCCTTAAATGTTGTGTTTTGGCTTTTGAAATACACTAAAATTATGTTGTGTCCTTTATTGATGGTGACAGTCAAATACCTAGGAAGCTGGCATCTGCTTCTCAATTCCCCATCTCAACTGGCACAAAACTGTATCCTCTACTGGGCACCTTGGAGGAATAGCTGAGCATGGAATGAGGCCATGGGCATAAGTAACTTATAGGGGTAGACTCTTCATTTCTAACCCCAAGGTAGTTTCAGTAGTTTTCTCAGTTGTCTTATTCAAGAATTCTGGTTAAATAATTTCTCAAGGGCCATTTTTTGAAGTCTTTGAAGACAGAAGAATGGATTAAATCATTAGATGAGAGAAAAGGGATTCAACTGAAAACATAGCCCAACCATTGTGGTGAATGCCGTCTGTTCATTGGTGATCTGGGCAAGTGAGAGTCCTGGAGACCTGACAGCTGGCTGGCAGATTTCTGAATGAGTGAGGAAATTTTCCAGTTCATCTGTGGAGAATTTAGTCTGACATTACAGCATTAGGCTACCCGTCTGTAATTGGTACAGACAAGAGAATTGCTATTACTTTGTGGAGACAAGCCACAAATCTGGAATGGGGCAGGCTGGCGTGCCTTCTTAGGGTTGGCAGGGCTGAGATTTAGTCTATTGTTGTAAAGCCTGCCTTGCCAAGGGAGAGTGAGAGTCCAATTGCATTATATCTTTATCACACACAATGTCTTAGAATGGACAGAATGTGTGGAATGAATTGAGAAACTCCGACTCTATGAAGGTTGTTGATCACACTCCCTCATTTGTTGTTTATACCTCTCCTAATAGTGTCTTTTCCATCCGAAAGCCATTTATTACTCAAGCTGGATGGCTCTGTTTTGCTGCTGATATCAGTTTTTGGATTGTTATATCCATTTGCAAATTATGACTCAAAAGAGGAAACTCTGGGATGCAAAACACTCCAGATGACCATAAATTACAGACTGAACAAAAGTTGGCAACATTAAAGTGATTGTTTTGGGAGTCTGAAAGCATCAGTCAGCCAACCTTTATTGAACCTCTGCTGTTCTATGCTGTACTACTTAGAGGAGTGCAAAGGAAATAAAGGAGACAGAAAAGTATGTGTGGAAGGGAATTTGGAGGTCATGCAGACTAAATGGTCATCTCGAATGGATGACTAATTCCTAGCCATTGGGCTATTATTCTAAAGGAGAGGATAACTCAAGTAAGAGGCTATGTGCTGACCCAAGAGGAGCAAATATTGGGACCCTTATGATTTTTTTCTGAACTTTGGTGTGGCTGTTTCATTGAATCTGAAATGGTTATACTGCTGCTAATATTAGTGAAAAAATAATAAAAATCTTCTCAGGTATTGGTTACTTTACAAGCATTATGTGATGAACCAACACAAGACTCTATGAGATAAATACTGTCATTAGTTTCCATGAAAATTTTTGAGTGTTTTGAGGTTCCCCTGGATTTAGTGACTTGTCCAAGATCATAAAGTTAGCAACAGAGGCTACAGAGTTTAAACCCAGGTGAAGACCCTTGGTTCTCTATCTCTACTTGGGAAAGAAAAGTAGATGTACAGTCACTGAGATAAATGTCTTTTTCAACCACTTAGAATTGGGGTAAACTAGGGAGAGCCTTTCCCTCCTTTCTGAGGCTTAATTTACTCATTTCAAATTGTAAAAGCAATTGCCTATCAACACTCAGGGTTGTTTGGATGAACATAAGAAATAAGGTATGTGAACTTGCTTTAAAACTCAGACAATTATGAATACAATCTTTCATTTAGCCAACAAGCATTGGTTGAATGCTACCATTGCATCAGTTTGCTAGAGAACTTTTAGAGAGAGTAATAAGATATGTTGGAAGCCACAGATAATTCAGAAAAGCACATGAAAACGTTGCAATGAGATTTCCATGGAATCAAGGCAAGGAAAAACAGTGAACTTTGTCTGAAGAGGTTGAAGATGACTTTATAGACCTGATGTCTAAGATTTTGTAAAATGAAGAAGGAAGCCCAATTCTGTCCAAGAAAACATCATGATGAGAAGGACAGATGAGAAGAACATGGTGTGCTAGAATAAAGGTGACAATTTAAAGATATGTTTAAGTAGCTTTTTATTTTAGAATAATTTTGCAGAAAAAAAATTACAGAATTTTAAAGAAAAATTTTATGGAAAACTGTGAAGATAGTAAGGGCTCCTACCACCCCACACCCAATTTCCCATATCATTGACATCTTACATTAGCAGAGTATATTTTTTCATAATTAATGAGGCAATATTGATTATTATTAAATAAAATTCATACTTTATTCCAAAATCCATATTTTTACCCAATGTCCTTTTCCTGTTCTGGAATCCTCCCAAAGAAGCCACATTGCCTTAGGCTCCTTTTGATAGTTTCAGATGTCCTTATTTTTGATGACCTTGAAGGTTTGAGGAGTACTAATCAGGTATTTTGTAGAATGTTCTGCAATCTGGATTTTTCTGATGTTTTTTACATTGATTAGACTGGAGTTATGAGTTTTGAGTATCAAGATACAGAGGTAAAGTGGTATGCTCATATCATAACTGCATATCAAGGGTATATATTATCAATATGACTTACTGCTCTTGATATTAATGTTGATAACCTGAAGTAGTATTTGTCAGATTTCTCCACTGTAAAGTTACTCTTTTTTTCCCCTTTTCATATTGTACTCTTGGGAATGAAGTTAGTATGCACAGTTCGATTCAAGGTGTGGGAAGTTATGTGCCATTTCCTTGAGGATAAAGTAACTACATATGTTATTTAGAGTCTTTCTGTATGGGAGAGTTGTCTAGTAGCCTACATTTATTTATTTATTCAGTAACACATTTGTAACAGTATGAATTTACAGATATTTATTTTATATTTTAGGTTCTATTCCAGTCTGATTTTGTGACTCAATTCTTTTCAGTTTTTGGCCATTGAGAGCTCTTTCACTTGGCTCCTGTGCAGCTTTGACATATCCGCATCATTGTGGGGTTTCTTCTTTTTAGAACACTTTCTTACTTTCTGGCACCACAGATTGCTCCAGATTCACCTTGTTTATTTCTTGCCCCACTCCTAGAATCAGCCATTTTCTCCAAAGAATGGCATGTTTCCTTTGGGTGGCTTTTATTAGAGAATAGTATTAGAGACCAAGAACTTCGTGCTCAGTGTGCTTGCTGCTGCTAGAGTGTTTCTAGGACTTCTCAGCTGAAAGAACTAGGAAATATATTTCCATATGTAATAATCTGTGTCCATATTGAACATCATACTGATGTCTCTAACTCTAATCATTGCATGGCTCATTCTAGTCTTCTCCCCTTGCTTGTCTGCAACCTCCCACTCCAACAGTGAGCCACCTGGCTTTCTTCATCCATCATCCATTTACCCAATTTTTCATTTCTAGTATATATATAAGTGGTTTCAGTATTGATAATCCATGTCCCCATGGAAAACAACTTTATCAACTACAGTTTAGTGCTTAAGAGGCATTTCCTATTGCCTTTGGTCTTACAGACTTTACTCATTTCTAAAGTTATGCATGTCAGCAACTTTTTCTCCCATTCCCTTCAATGAGGTTGTTTTATCCATATGTAATACAGTTAGATTATTTTGTTTTATTCTGCTTTCCATACTGGATCCCCAACTTGCTAAATGATTTTTTTAAAAATCTGCATATATTAAGGTTCACTTTTGGTGTTGTAAGACTCTATGGGTGTTAATAAAAGCATGGCTTCATGTTTCAACCAACGGGGTGTCATACAGAATAGTTTCACTGCCGTAAAAAATACTCTGTGTTTCATGTATTCAATAATCCCATCCACCATAAACTCCCATCAATAACTGATGTGTTTAGCATCTCTATAGTTTTGCGTTTTCCAGAAGTCATATAATTGGAATTATACAATATGAGGCTTTATTCAGACTATCTTCTTTTACTTGGATGAATACAATTCTTTCATGTCTGTGTGACAACAATAGAGCTCAAACCTTTTCATTCTGGAAGAGTATTTGATTGTATGTATTTACCATAGTTTGTTTATCCATTCACCTATTGACAGACTTTTTGTTTCAAATTTTGGTGATTATGAATAAAGGTACTATAAATATTTACTTACTGGGTTTTGTATGGATATTAGTTTTCAAATCATTAGGGTAAATGCCTAGGAGCATGATTGTTGGATCATATGGTAAGACTATTTAGCTTTGTAAGGAACTGCCATGTATTCTTCCAAAGTGGCTGTGCCATTTTGCATTCCCATCAGCAATAAATGAGAGTTGTTGCTTTGCATTCTCTCCAATATTTTGATATTGTCAGGTTCTGGATTTTAGCCATTCTATAGGTATGTAGGGCTACCTCATTTAGTTTTAATTTGCATCTGCTTAACAGCAAATGATGTCGTGCATTGCTTTATCAGCTTGTTTTCTATCTGCATGTATTCTTTATTTTATATATATTTTTTACATGGGCAGGCACTGGTGATTGAACTCAGGTCTCCAGCATGGCAGGCAAGAACTCTGCCACTGAGCCACCATCGCACCGCCTTGCATGTATTCTTTTATGAGACATTTGTTCAAATCCCCCTGCCTTGAGGATTCTTAAAACTTTTTATGTTGAACTATTTTAAAACTTATAGGATGGTTGAAAAAAATAAGACAACCTCCTGTGCTGGTTTAAAAGGATGTATGCCCCCTAGAAAAGCCATGTTTTAATCAAAATCCCATACCATAAAGGCAGAATAATCCCTATTCAATACTGTATGTTTGAAACTGTAATCAGATCATCTCCCTGGAGATGTGATTTAATCAAGAGTGGTTGTTAAACTGGATTAGGTGACGACATGTCTCCACCCATTTGAGTGGGTCTTGAGAAGTTTCTGGAGTCCTATGAAAGAGGAAACATTTGGGGGAATGAAGGAGATTCAGAGAGAGCAGAGCAGAATGACATAGTCATGAGAAACAGAGTCCACCAGCCGGCATCCTTTGGAGATGAAGATGGAAAATGCCTCCCGGGGAGCTTTATGAAACAGGAAGCCAGGAGGAGATGGCAGATGATGCCGTGTTCTCCATGTGCCCTTCCAGATGAGAGAGGAACCCTGACCGTGTTCACCGTGTACCTTTCCAGATGAGAGAAAAATTCTGACTGTGTCCGCCATGTGCCCTTTTCACTTGAGAGAGAAACCCTGAACTTCATCGGCCTTCTTGAACCAAGGTATCTTTCACTGGGTGCCTTTGATTGGACATTTCTACAGACTTGTAATTGGGACATTTTCTCGGCCTTAGAACTGTAAACTAGCAACTCATTTTAAAAAGCCATTCCGTTTCTGGTATATTGCATTCCAGCAGCTAGTTTGGAATGCTGGAATTCCAACCCCCAAATAGAAGATTTCAACCTACTACTAATGCCCTAGGTACCCAGATTCACAAATTTTAACATTTTGCAACATTTGCCATATCATTCTATCCATCCATCTATCTGTCTATCTATTTATCAATTCATTGTCTGAATACTTGGGTGCAGATTTTATGTGTCATGTTCCTTGAACACTTAATACTGCCATATGCATTTCTTACAGACAAGGATATTCACTTATGTAGCTGCCTACAGTACAGTTATAAATTTTAAGAAAGTTAATGTTGATATTAAACTTACAGTCTATGTTCCATTTTTTTATATGTCCCTTTGAGCCTTTTTTTTTTTTTTTTTTGCATGGGCAGTCACCAGGAATTGAATCATGGTTTCCCGCACAGCAGGTGAGAACTCTGCCACTGAGCCACCATGGCCCGCCCTGCCCCTTTGAGCCTTTTCTCTTCCCTTGCTAGGTTCCATCCAAGATCATGTATTGTGTTTAATTGTCATTGACTCTTTAGTTGCTCCTTCTTTTTAAATTGTGGGAACATACATAGAACATAAACTTTTCCATCTCATCCACTCCCAGGCATACCATTCGATGTGATTAGCCGCATTCACAATATCAGTACCCTCACCACTTTCCTTTCCAAAACTTTCCCATCTCCTGAAACTGAAACCTTATACCCATTATACATTAATTCCTCTTCCCCTTACTCCACATCCCTGCAAAACTCTACTTTAATTTCTGTCCTTATGAACTTGCATTTTCTCTGATATTTTCTTTGTAGTTACCATTGGGCTTTAATTTAATAGCCTAAATCTATAACAAACTGCTTTACTTTGTTATCAATCTAACTTTAATATTATATACAAACTACCACTTTTAAGTCACCTGTTTTTAGATGTGGCACTTGCCCTGTTACCACACTTCTCTATTATCTGCAACTTTGAAAAATATGTTTCTGTCAGTTTTTATTGTTTGTTCTAAGCTTCTTAGGGGTCTCATTCCACCATCTTGTTTGGGTCAGGGATTTCCTTCAGTTTTTTATCGGATTGTTTATTTTCTTAATGTTGAGTTTTAAGAGCTCTTTGTGTATTTGGATAAAAGTCCTTTATTAGATATATGTTTTATATATATTTCTTCCTGTTTGTGCATTATCCTTTCATTCTCCTAACCATATGTTTAAATAGCAGAAATTTTGTATTTTAATAAAGTTGAATTTATCAGTTTTTATTTTCAGGGATAAAGCTTTTTATATTATGTCTAAAATTCATTATTAAATCCATGGGCACTTAGATTTTCAGCTATGTTTTCTTCTAGAAGTTTTAAAGTTTTACATTTTGCATTTATGTCTGCAATTTTTAGTTATTTTTTTGTGACAGGTGCAATTCTGAGTTTAAGTTCATTGTTTTTACATGTACATATCCAGTCATTCCAGCACCATTTGTTGAAAAGACTATCCTTTTTTATTTAGTTGCCTTTGCTCCTTTGTCAAAGATCAGTTGTTGTTATTAATGTGGTTCTATTTTGGCTTACCTATTCTTTTCCATTTATCCGTGTGTTATTCTTTCACTAATGCCACACTGTCTAGATGACTGTACCTTTACAGTAAGTCTTGAAATTGGGTAGTATGAGTCCTCCAATGTATTCTTCCTCAATATTGTGTTCATTTTTCAAGGTATTTTTGCCTTTTCATATAAACTTTATTATCTGTTTGACATTATACATAAGATATCTTGCTGGGGTTTTGACTGGGATTGTGTTGAATCAAGGCAGGAAGAATTGACATCACAATGATATGGAGACTTCCAATTCAGGAAAATGGAATATAGCTTTATTTATCAGATTGTCTTTGATTTTTAATAAGCATATTGTAGTTTTCTGCATACAGATCCTGTATGTATTTTGTGAGATACATATCTAAGTATTTATTTTGTTGCTGTTGCTATTGTATATTGACTTTGTATCCTCTGACCTTGCTATACCCTCTAATTAGCTCCAGGATTTTGTTTTTCGTAGATTACTTGGAACTTTCTAAGTAGGCAGTCATTTCATCTGTGATGATTAATGGCAGTTTCATTTTCTCCCTTCCAATCAGTATGCTATTTATATATTTTTCTTGCTATATTGCAGTAGCTTGGACTTCCAGTAAGATACTAAATAGGAGAGGTGAGAGGGCGTATACACACCATGTATGACATCAGCTGTAGGGTTTTTTGTAGATGTTTTCTTTACCAAGTTGAAAAAGTTCTCTTCTATTTCTAGTTTTCTTTATCACGAATGTAATTTGGATTTGGTCAAATTCTTTGTTGGTGTCAATAAGAGCAAATGATTTTTCTGCTATAACATGTTGATACAGTGGGTTATATTGATAGATTTTTGAATGTTATATTAGCCTTGCATATCTGGAATAAATACCAGTTGGCTGCAGTGTATAATCATCTTATATATTGTTGGATTCAATTGCCTAATATTTTGTTGAGGATTTAGCACCTAAGTTCATGAGAGATATTGCTCTGTAGTGTTTTTTTTTGTAATGTCTTTTTCAGGGTGGTATTAGGGAATGCTGGCTACATGCAGTAGTTAGAAAGTCTCCCCTTGCTTTTATTTTCTGGAAGAGATTATGGAGAGTTGGTATTGTTTCTTTTGGAAATATTTGATAGAATTCACCTGTGTAGCCATATAGGGTTGGTGCTTTCATTTTTCAAAGATTATTAATATAGATTCGATTTGCTTTCATAGATAAAGAGCTTTTCAAGCTCTCTATTTCCCCTTGTGTGCATTTTAGTAGTTTGTGTCTTCAAGGAATTGGTCCACTTCATCTAAAGTTATCAAATTTGTGGGCATAGACTTGTTTGTAGTGTTCCTTTATCATTCTTTTAATGTCCATGGGATCAGTAGTGATGATCCCTCTTTAATTTTTGATATCAGTAATTTTCTCTTTTTTCTTGGTTAACATGACTGGAGGGTTAACACTTTTATTGATCTTTTCAAAGAACCAACTTTTCATTTCATTTGTTTTCTCTATAGCTTTTCTGTTTTAAATTTCATTGGTTTCTGCTGTAATTTTTATTATTTCTTTGCTTCTGCTTTTGTTATCCTTAAATTACTTTTTCTCTAATTTCCTAAGGTAGATTAGGCTATTGACATTGGATCTTCTCTATTTTCTGATATATACATTTAATCTACTTTTCCCTTAAATCACTGCTGTTGGTAAAGCCTACAAATTTTGAGAAGTTATATTTTCACTTAGTTCAAAATATTTTTTTAAATTTCTTCTTTGATCCATGTGTTATCTAGAAGCATATTAATCTCCAAATATTTTAGGTGCTTTCGGCTATATTTATTATTGATTTATTGTTTAATTCCATTGTGATCTAAAAACATGCTTTGCTTAATTTCTATTCCTCCAAATTTGTTAAGATGTGTTTTATGGGCCATAAAATGTGGTCTGTATTGGTGAATGTTCCATGTGAACTTGAGAAAAATGTGTATTCTGTTGTTGATGAGTAGAGAGTTCTATCAGATGACATTGATTGAGTGCACTATTCAGGTCAACCACACACTTCTTACAGCCTACCTCCTGGATATTTATTATTGGTAGAGGTTTGTGGAAGTATCTACCTATAATAGTGGATTTTTCTGTATATCCTTTCCTTTCAATCAGTTTTTGCCTCATGTGTTTTGATACTCTTTTGTTAGATCTATATAAGGACATGATTGTTATGTCTTCTTAGAAAATTGATCACTTTAGCATTATATAATACCTCTCTTTGTCATATAATCTTCCTTTTTCTGAAGGTAGCTTTGTCAAAAATTAATAGAGCAATTCCAGCTTTGTTTTGACTAGCATTAGCATGATATATCTTTGTCCATTTCTTTAATTTTGACCTATTTTTGTCTTTATATTTAATGTGGGTTTTTTTGTAGAGAAAATACAATAGAGTCTTGTTTTTCATTATCCACTATGAAAATCTCTATTTCTAATTGGTGCATTTAGACCATTCCTATCTAGTGTGATCATATAGTTGGATTACTGTCTACTATGTTTACAACTGCCTTTTATTCATTGTTCTTGCTCTTTGTCTCTTTTTTCTCCCTCTTTTGCGGTTTTCTCTGGGTTTAATTGAATCTTTTATATGATTCTATTTTGTTTTCTCTCTTTTTTTTTTTTTTTTAAATTTGCATGTGGGCAGGAGGCACCAGGGATCGAACTCCAGACCCCCAGCACGGCAGGTCTGAGCTCTGCCTGCCGAGCCACGGCAGCCGCCCTTGTTTTCTCTTAAAGCATGCCAATTATGCTTCCTAAAAACATTATTTGTTATTTCCTTCAGATCATACAATATAAAGTTGTAACAACCTAATTCCACCTTCAAATAACACTACGCTGCTTCATGTATAGTACAGATACTTTATAGTAGCATATGACACACTGTTCCCTTTGTCCCTTGTGGTATTCCTTCACTTATCCATATGCTAAATCACCCAATACATTGTTATTATTATAATTTTAAGAAAATAATTATCATTTAGATCACATAAGAAAAAAATTTTTACTTCATTTTCCTTTATTTTTTCTCTCATCCTCTTCTTTTATTTATATAGATAGAAATTTCTGACCTAGGAATTTTTTTCTACCGAAAAACATCTTTTAGCAGTTCTTTCCGGGAAAGACTGTTGGTGATGAATATCTTTAGTTTTTGTTTGTCTGAGGAAGTATTTTTCTATCATTGTAAAAGATGATTTTATTGGGCATAGAATTCTGGGTGGATGAATTTTTTTTCTTTCAACATTTAAAGAATTTCATTCCATCCTTTTCCTGTTTGGATGGTTTTTGATGAGAAATCCCCTGGCATTTAAATTCTTGCTCCTCTATAGGTAAAGGATTTTTTTGCCACCCCCTCCG
>PVIY010042487.1:0-20939 GCA_004026745.1 Myrmecophaga tridactyla
TATATATATATATATAGTAAGCCAAACAGTGAAATCTTGCAATTTTTCCTTTAAAAACATACCTTTCTAATTTTTCAAGAAAATAAATATGTTTTTTTCTTTTATATTTTTTTCCTTTTTCCTTTTTTCTCTTTATTTGTTAAAGTTTCAGTTCCAACTTTTGCTGGTCTCAAAATGTTCCTGATTAGAAATCAGGCAACATTTACATCATTGGCACCACCTATATAAAGTGTCATGTTTTCTGGTTGAATTTATTTTTCACTTTATCACTGATTTTCAAAATTTTGACTTTTATATTCCCAGTTGGAGTTTTCCTTTTGGATCTATAGGCTGATATTTTTCAATGAATTTGAAAATTTTCCAGCCATCATTTTTTCAAACAATTTTTCAGCATTCTCTTTCTATACTGCTTTTGTAACTCCAATTGATATTGGATCCACATATCACAGAGGCTTTATTTCTACCTTATTTTTATTCTCTATTTTATTTTTCAGTTTGGAAAATTTTAAACTATCTATTAAAGTCTACCAATTCTTTATTCTTTAGTATCCAATGCATTATTAGTATCACCCATGATTTTTTTTTTTCAAATGTCATACTTTTCAAAATTCCCATTTGGTTCTTTCTCAAGGGGAATAAATTGGAAGGGAGAATATGAGAAACATATGCTTAGAAGCTGTTTTTACTGAACATACTGAAACATACTGAAGCATACTGAAAGCTGTTTTCATTCTGGATGTTTCATAAATTCAGACTTTGGAATTGAAATAAGTTTTTTGTTAGAAATATCAATGAACTATTGCTTATCTAATATGATAAAAGGAGCCTGGCATTTCTAATGAGAAAAGAATGTTCCCTACCTTTGGGGAGATATTATTCTTTTCTTCCTATGAAATTTCTAATAACATGTTCTAGATAATTGGACAGATATTTCCCCGAACACTATCCATTTTCCTAGGGAGCAACAAATGGAAGAGCATGGTATTAGGAAAATATAGAAAACTTAAATTTAGATTAAAACTTATATTTTAATAGTACAAAGTTTACCAAAAAGAGACAGATAATTAATAGTACATTAACTTATCAGGTTTGCATCCTAGTAGGGGTGGTTGGAAGCTGTATATACAAACATGTGATTAAATCTAACCCATTCTTGTGGATGTGAATCCATTTAAGTAGAATCTTTTAATGACGTTATTTCAGTTAAGGTCTGTGTGGCCAGACCTAATCAGGATGGGGCTTAATCCTATTACTGGAGTACTTTATAAATGGTGAAGGAGAGTGAGAGAGAGAAAGAGAGAGAGAAACAAGAGGCTGACATTCAGCAGAACTAAGAAAAGAAGTGAGAGACCAGGAGATGCCACCATGAGCCTTGTTACATGACAGAGGAAACAAGGATCACTGGCAGGCAGCCCAAGAGCATCAATCTTCAGAGAGAAACCATCTTCTTAACACTTTGATTTGGACTTTATTTTAGTCTCAAAACCACAAGCTAATAAATCCCCATTGCTTAAGTCAATCCATTTCACTGTATTTGCTTGAGCAGCCTAGGAAACTAAAACACCAGCTATTTTCTTTGAGTTTTTCATCCATAAATTATCATAAGATAAATTATATTAATTTTTTGCTGTTCACTAAGCTATCAGCTTTGAAAAACAACTTTACATCTGTAAGATTTAGTTTCTCATAAGTACAACATACAAAATAATAGTTTCCTCCTAAGAATGTTAGAAATAAATATGCAAATATATGCAGTTCTGATAGAATACATTATCAATATATAGATATTACATTTCTTTCTAACTGATGGAATGTTACAAACCCATCAAGGAAATAATTTTCCCAATCCTAGAAGCCCATCAGTCTAATGGAAACATTGACTCATCTTTCTCTTTAGTTTCAAAAACATTCACCAGATGACAGGAGCACCTTGATATATATACAATGGACTAAAAATCTTTAATGATTAATAATCTGTAAAGCAGACTGCCACATAAGTGATATCAAACATGCAAAGTTTTAGGCAGTGAAGGACATTCTTAATACTTGCGATATATTTTCAATGTGAGAATCTGATTAAGCCTTCAAATTTTAAAAATATGACTATATATATATAGATACATTTTCTTGAAATTCCAATGGTTTTAGGATGCCTTTGAAGACTATGTGCAAGCAAAAATACTAAAAATCCTTCTTTCCCATGTACATAAAGTAGACACATACTCTCATCGCTATTATATGTTCCATCATTAAAATAGAAACCAGCATTATGGTCTTTTTCCATTTCTTTAATTGTTCACTTTGAAATAAGACCCTGTTAATCTGTATTATCCACCAAGGAGTACTATGAAAATGTCAATGATGACAAGTGCTTAAAAAAACTTCAGAAAGTAAAACTCTGATGTTTTATATAACTAATTAGACTTTACTAGTCTAGAGTCCTCATGGTTCTACTGTTATAGTAAATGAAATATACTCAGGAAACAAAGAAGAAATTTCTAAAGCTTACAGAACCTTGATTTAATATAATTTAATAGAGGAGTATATATATTTGAAATATATATAATCACTTTTCTCTCTTGATTTTTTTAACTTCATTTAATTTAATTCAACCACTTCCAGTAACTTTGGTTTTCTCATAATGTAAATGTATCCTATTGCTGCTATTGTTTTCTTAACTTAAAAAAGAAATATTTATACAGAAAGAGAAGTTGTGTTTGAATTCAGACTGCACCACTATTAAGAAGAGAACATGTACCTAGGAAACCTGAGAAGATATTATTATGTGTTCTTTTAATAGAGAAAAACATTATTTGAAGTGTAATATCTATTTAAACTAAAGTTGTAGAATGAAGAGTCCACAAGTCTGCTGTGTGCTAAATACCGTTCTGGGCACAGTCAATTTTCAATGTTTAGATCTGTGCTCTCCAGACTTGTGCTTGGAAACCCATTCTGTGTTTCAGTTTTCCAATGGGAGAAACTAGGAACCATACTGCTACTAAACTCACAGAATTGTTGTAAAGCATAAATTATAAGAATGTATATTATTTATTACTGAATAAATGATGGTCATCTTAAACATTTACTAAATAGGTGAACTATAAGAATTATTTTGCACCCATTAAAAACATGATCATTTCAATATTAAATATATTAAGCTCATCAAAAATAATTTACCTAAATATGCTTTCTAAATTCAAAGTAAAATTTACGCTTTACCATTTCCATGATACACAGTCACATCCTCATAAAAGTTTAAGAATCATGCTCTGGTATAAGATTGTTTTACATTCCAGGACTTAGGCTGAAGGACCAACCCATATGAGGAACATAACAATTTTTGTGCCAAAGGGAAAGAGGAAACAATGCAATCCCCATTAAATCTTCTGCTCATACCATTACTATGCCATTTATCACAATGGATCAAATCCCATAGGCTAAAACAAATCACAAGACTGAGCCATGATTATAAGTGAGGGGAAGGATAATCATTCAACAGAGGCATGAAGAAGCCATTTGGCAGAGGGCAGTATTTATAACCTAGAGAAGGATATGGATTGAATATTTGAATACAATAATAAAACCTGGGAACATTAAAGTATTTGTTAGAAAAAAATCAGAACTTTTTGGTGTAATGCTTTATTGTTTTAGTTTCAATGACATTATGTAAGAAACATATAATATTAGACTTAAGCTTTCTCATTTGAAAGCAGATGGGTGTGCTAGGAAGTCCTTTTTATCTATTACCTGCAATTTGAAATGAAAGGGAGAATGATTTTCTAAACTGAAATTAGTTTGAACTGTAGTAGGGAAGTTCAAAACTGGAAGTATATTGGAACATAGAAGAAACTTTACCTTTTCTTTTTTTTTGCTTTTAGGATTCTCTTTTAAAGTACTTCCTACATTGAAAATGAAACTTGTTTTTTTCTGTTTTAAAGAGGCAACTATGAGCAAAGAGAAAAACTAAATTTACTGTCTCAACCCATTATTATGAATTGTCCAGAGGTAGAAATCAAGTAGCACACATTGAGGTGAGACCTAGAAGGATAATAGCTATAGTTAATGGTTATTGAGCACTTAATGTTTGTTAGACAGTGAATTATTCTGAACTCATTTTATGTATTAAATAATTTACTCAGAATTGCAACTTCATAGGGCTGACACTATTAATATTAACCTGGTGAGGATAAGAAAAAGAATTACTGATAACTTCTTTAAGTAACTTTCTCTAATGTATTCAGCTAGCAAATTGAACTCAAGCCTCCTAGCCTGGCTCCTAAATCTGGATTTGTAGCCAGTGAATATACTTCTGCCTTAGGATGAACATAGTACCAACAATTTGTTACTAAGTTGCTGAAATCCTCAGGCAGGGTTTAGATTCAAATACAGTAGTATTACTTTGCAAGAAACTTGGGGTGGGAGTGGGCAGGGAGAGTGAATCTGGTAACGTTTTTTCCTTGTGATTCCATCACAGAAGGTAAGAAGGACTGTATCTATGCACATTCACCTATCTTCAGTCTCATACTTTGTTCAGTAGGCATAAAGCTGTGGTTAAGGAGAAGTGATTTTCATACAGCCTCTAGCCTTTGTGTGCAGAAGTCAGGGGAATGTCATACTGTTTTGCTGAGAGCAAACTCTCCCCTCCAAAGAGACTTCACAGTACAATTGGTAGGAATGGCGAATACGGCTTCTTACAATCTCTTTACCCCACTATCACTAAAACTCAGAACCTTTTGCTATCATTATTTGCCTTAGACCATAAGGAATAATTGCAATATTCCTTTTTTCCCTCTTTATTTTCATTACCATAAGAAGCCTTGTTGTTCTAGCAGTCCCTTTCCTGTGGAGTCAAATTTCCAAATTTTTTTTTTATTTTTTAATTTTATCTCTATGCTAAACCAACACCTTAAAATCATCTTGAACCCACAATTAGTGTTTAGTAAATCCCTCTTTTATGATACCTCCACTTCCATTTCTCTTTTCCTCTATGATATTAAACTCCTTAAATTAATGTGGATATTTGTTGATTTTAATTTCTCTTCTTATCATTTTCTTTTTCTTTTAATTTTCTTATTAAAGAAGTTGTGGGTTTACAGAACAAATGGGCATAAAATACAGGATTCACATACACCATCCACCATCAAAACTTAAATTGGCATGGAAAATTTGTTACAATTAAAAACACTTTTTTTTTAATTCTACTCTTTTTTATAACGGTAGTCACATTTGTTGTAATTGATGAAATATACTTAAAGTACTACTAAAATTATTGTCCTTAGTTATATAGGGGTATTTTCCCCCATATACATGACCTATTATTATTATTATTATTATTATTATTATTTATTCATGCATGTTTTAATTTTATTACTCATCTACCAATACACTGGCTCGGGTATCACACAAACACTTAAAGTTCCAGGGAATATCTGGGGTTATATTTAAAGAGCACGACATCACAGAATTTAGAATTAACAGTTAAAACTCAAGAATAGATGTTACTACTATAAAACCTTACAATCCAGGAACCTTTGCAGTGGGCCTTATTGAACATTCTGTACTCCTTAATGATCAAATGCTCAATCCCTGCCTATTTTCTATCTCCTGTCATGACTTTATTCTGCATTTCAATTTCATAATATTCCATTGTATGTATATATCACAGCTTAACCACTCATCCCTTGGCAGAATTTGGACTCTTTCCATCTACTGGCTACCATGAATAATGTCAATGTAAACAACAGTGAGGAAATGCCTGTTCATATCCCTACTTTCAGTTCTTCTGAATATATATTTATTAATCAGATTACTGGATTATATGGCAATTCTAAATTTAGCTTCCTGAGGACTGCCAAGATGCATTCCAGAGTAGCTGCATCATTTTACATACCACCGACAGTGAATAAGTGTAACTATTTCTCAACATGTTCTCCAGCACTTGTATGTTTTTTTTGTTTTTTTTTTTTGCCTGTATTTTTGATAAAGGCCATTCTAGCAAGTGTGAGGTTGTACCTCATTGTGGCTTTGATTTACATTTCACTAATAGCTATTGAAGTTGAGAATCTTTTTCTTATTCTTTTGAGTCATTTTTATTTTCTCTTTGGAAAAGTGTCTATCCAAGTTTTTTGCCCATTTTCCAATTGGAGATTTATATTTTTGTGGTTGAATTCTAGGATTTCTTTATATATTCTAGATTGTAAATCTTTTTCTGCTATGTAATTTTCAAATATTGTCTCCCATTGTGTAGGTTGACATTTTACAATCCTGACAAAATCTTTTTATGTGCAAAAATGTTCAATACTGAGGGGATCCCAATTATCTATTTCTTCTTCATTGCATGTGCTTTGGGTATAAGATCTAGGACACCACCTCCTACCAAAAGATCTTTAAGATATTTTCCTACATATCCTTCTAAAAGTTTTATGGTCTTAGCTCTAATGTCTAGTTCTTTGATCCATTTTGAGTTATTTTTTGTATACTGTGTGCAAAAGGAATCCTCTTTCATTCTTTTGGATATGGATATCCAGTTTTCCAGGCAACATTTGTTGAAGAGTCTTTTCTGTCCTAATTGAGAAGACTTGGCCTCGCCTTTTCAAAAATCAGTTGTCTGTAGATGAGAGGCTCTATTTCTGAACACTCAATTTGATTCCATTGGTCAGTATGTCTTTATACAGTACTGTTGTAGTTTGCAAGCTACTAGAATGCAATATGCCAGAAACAAAATGGCTTTTAGAAACGGGAATTTATTAAGTTGCTAATTTACAGTTCCAAGGCTGAGAAAATGTCCCAATTAAAACAAGTCTATAGAAATGCCCAATCTAAGGCATCCAGGGAAAGATACCTTGGTTCCAGAATGCCAATGAAGTTCAGAGGTTCTCTTTCAAGTGAGAAGGCACATGGCGAACAGGTTCAGGGTTTCTCTGTCTTCTGGAAAGGCATATGGTGAACACATCATCATCTATTAGCTTTCTCCTCTGGCTTCCTTTCATTAGCCCACCGGGAGGTATTTTCCTTCATTTTCAAAAGTCGCTGGCTGGTGGACCCTCTGCTTCTTGTAGCTAAGTTGATCTGCTCTCTCAGAATCTCTAACTTTCTCCAAAATGTTTCCTCTTTTATAGGATTCCAGTAAGCTAATCAAAGCACACCCAAATGGGTGGAGACATGTCTCCATCTAATCCAGTTTAACAACCACTCTTGATTGAGTCACGTCTCCAGGGAGATGGTCTAATTACAGATTCAAACATACAATACTGAATAGGGATTAGAAGAAATGGCTGCCTTTACAAAACAGGATTAGGATTAAAACATGGCTTTTCTAGGGTACATACATCCTTTCAAACCAGCACAAGTATGCTGTTTTGACATGCTGAACCTTTTTAAAATATTTTTATTTTTTTTATTATTTTGTATTTTCTACTGTAGCTTTTTAATATGTTTTAAAGGCAGGTAGTGAGACCTTCCATTTTATTTTTATTTCTCAAGATATTTTTGTTATTTGGAGCACTTAACCTTCCAAATATATTTTTTTTTACATTTTTTATTGTGAAATATAACGTACAAAAAAGCAATAAATTTCAAAGTACATTTTAATGAATGGTTATAGAGTAAATTTCAAAGTATGGTATGGGTTGCAGTTCCACAATTTCTGGTATTTCCTTCTAGCTGGTTTAAGACACAGGAGACTTAGAGGAAATATCAATATAATGAATCAATAGTCATACTGATTTGTTAAATCCCATCTTTTCTGTTACAAATCCTCCCCCCAAATTTTATTTTTCTTTTGCCTATTTCTGCAGAGTAAGTTATTGGGATTTTATTTGGTATTGCTTTCAATCTAAAAATCAGTTTGCATAGAATTGACATCTTACTGTATTTAGTCTTCCAATCCATGTACATAGTATATCCTTCTATTTATTTAGGTCTTCCTTGATTTCTTTTAGCAGTGTTTTGCAGTTTTCTGTACATAGGTCTTTAAATTTATTCCTAAATATTTTATTTTTGTATTGATATTGTAAAAAGAAGTTTTTTGATCCTCCTCAGACTGCTGATTACTATTGTATAGACATACTAGTGATTTTGGCATGTTAATCTTGGATCTTGACACTTTGCTGTTTGTGTTTATTTCCTCTAACAGCATTGCTATATATTTTTCAGGATCTTTTTATGTATAGGATAATGTCACTTGCAGACAGTGAAAGTTTTGCTGCTTCCTTTCCAATTTGGATGTCTTTTCTTTCTTTTTCTTGCCTAATTGCTTTAGCTAGAACTTTCCGCACAATGTTGAATAACAATGTGGACAGAATGCATCTTTTTCTTATTCCTGATCTTAGAGGGAATGCTTTCTTACTTTCCCCATTGAGTATGATGTTAGCTGTGGATTATATATATATATTCCTTTTCATGTAGAGAGAATTTTCTCTTATTCCTATCCTTTCAAGTGTTTTCATCAAGAAATGATGTTGAATTTTGTCAAAAACCACGTGTGCATCTCTTGAGATGATCATGTCATTTTTCCACTTTGATTTATTGATGTGGTGTATTACATTAATTGATTTTCTTTTGTTAAACCAGACTTGCATAACTGGAATAAAACCCACTTAGTCGTGGCTATAATTCTGTTAATGTGTTGTTGGATTGTATTTCAAGTATTTTTGATAGGGATTTTTGCATCTATATTCATTAAAGAGATTCATCTAAAATTTTCTATTCTTTTATAATCTTTATCAGCCTTGGTGTTAGGGTGATATTGGCTTCATAGAATGAAGTAGACACTTTTCACTGCTCTTCAAATTTTTTGAAAAGTTTGAGCCAGAATTGGTACTAATTCTTTCTTGAATGCTTGGTAGAATTCACATGTGAAACTATCTGTCCCTGACCTTTTTTTGTTGGTGGGAAGGGAGGTTTATGATAACTAATTCATTCTCTTTACTTCTGATTGATCTAAATATAGGAGATTCTTGGTGGGCGATTTTTTTTTTCAGTATCTTTATCATATCTCTGCCTTTTCACTTCCAAATTTCTGCTAAGAAATCTGCACTTAGTCTTACTGAGCTTCACTTGCAAATGATAGGTCACTTATCTCTTGATGTTTTCAGAATTTCCTCTTTGTCTTCAGCATTTGACAATCTGATTATTGTGTGTCTTGGGGTATGTCTGTTTGGATCTATTCTGTTTTGGATATGCTGCATTTCTTGAAGATATAATTTTATGTGTTTTTTTTTTTCAGAAGAGTTTGGAAATTTTCAGTGATTATTTCCTCCATTATTCTTTCTTCCCCTTTTCTCTTCTCTTCTCCTTCTTGGGAACCCATAATACATAAATTCATATTCTTCCTGTTGTCATTCAATTCCTTGAGACCCTGATAATACTTTTCAATTCTTTTCCATGTTTTCTTTTTTGTGTTGGATTCCAGATGTCCTGTCCTCTAGTTCACTAATTCTTTCTTCTCTCTCTTCAAATCTGCTATTGCATATTTCCATTGTATTTTCAACTCTTTTATTGTGCCTTAATTCTCATAATTTCTGGCATTTGTTTTCATAAGCTTTCAAGTTCTTCTGTGTGCTCATCCAATGTGTTGTTTATATACTTCATCTCTTTTGTAACATTTTCTCTTAACTTTATTTAGAAGATTTGTTTTAATATTTATAATCAGTTTTTTCAACTTCTGTAGCTCATTTGAAATGTTTATTTTTTTCCTTTGGGCCATATCTTCATGCTTCCTAGTATGATTCATGACTTTTTGCTGGTGGCTAGGCACATGATTTTTTTTTATTACTTTATTTTGGATGTCATTTTCTCTCTTTTGCTTAGGGTTTTCTTTCTGGTTGGCTTAGTCTCTGTTTTTTCACATTCAGTCCAGCTTATTCTAGACCTCTGGCAAAGCTTCTGTTTTTTTCTCCAGTTCATGTTTTTCTGATTCTTGCTCTGCCTATGTGGAAGTTGTTGAGATTGTCCCCCTTTTCTTTCTTTTGAGTGTAATTGCTTCATCCCCAGGAGAAGGGAATTGCTTCTTCCCTCTCAGGGAATGTTGATCTGCTCTTCATTTTGTTTTGTCTATATCTCTTTATTTTTTAGAGTAATCAGACAGAAAATTTATTAGATATATATTTAAGACATGTGGGCACTTATGTGAGAGAGGTGAGGGAGGTGAGAGGCAATAGGTAATATGGTGTCATTTGCTTTTATAGATTAGCTTTACTTATTCTCCCTCTTCTTCCTTCTTTGACTCTCCCCTTTTTCCATGGTGATGCCTGGTGGTAGATACTGCATTTGGGTGGATCCATTGGTTTCACCTGCCTGTGGATGACTCACTCAGGTGGGGCTTATCTGGTTCCAAATGAGTTGGTCTCTGCTAGGTGTTTCCTGTAAGTGGGTAACTCTTGGGTAGGGTTTCTGTGCTGGATATGGGTCCTCCTGACCTTGATTAATAGTCCTTGTTCAAGGGCTTTTAAATGTTTAATTCCTCTCTCCCTGTATTAGTCTGCTTCAAATTCATGCTCAGAGAGATCTTGCCCCTTAATCTTAAGGGGTGCAGAGGGACAGTGGTCTGTCTTCTGTAACTGCTTCTGCTTGTGAGCAGGTGTAGGCCCTGCCTGATGGGGCATAGACCCCTTTGGCTATCTCATTTAATGTGAGCAAGGAGCAGTCCAGAGGGTGGTTGGAAGGGCTGAAATTCCCCCATTAACATTGGTTTGTGTGAAAGCTTCTAGTCTGGAAGAAATACACTTAGTGAGAGGTTTAAAAATACAATGGCCAATTAATACCAAGTGGAAGATAGAAGTGAGCAGGCTTAGGAGACACGCTAACCAAGTGAAACTGGGGATGAGGGAAAGAAATGACTATTTCAAGTCTAAGGTTTAATTCTAGCTACAAGGTCCATTCCTGCTTAATTGGGGAGTAAGAATGCCAAGTTAAAAGAGGTGTGTGAATGAGGCTTAGAAGGGGCTCAATTGATTGGCCTACAGCTTTGACTACCATGTCAGGCCAGTTATTCCCACAAGAGATGTTAGTATTATATTTCTGATGAACAGAACAATTAATTACTATATTTTTTGTTGGTATGAGCATGGAATTTAAGAAATTGAATATCTCTTGGTGGTGTTTAATTGGGAGAAAACTTGGCTTTTTCTACATGATACATGAGCAAGCAGGTCACATGCAAAAGGTTCAGCCTTTCCCTTGTCATAGTTTTGGAGCACAGGTGAGGTCAGTTAGTATTGCTATGAGAATTAAAGTTCCTGAGGGCAGGCTTTGGCTTATTAAATTTGGAACCCTCATTGCTTAAAAGAATAGAAGAATTCCCCAGGTGGAGAAATTTAATACTTTTAGGGGTTCTTTTTAAGTTTAAGGGTATTTGTAAATATATTTTTAATTTGTTTCTGCTTAGAATACTCTGGCTCCTTTTTGTTCTCACACAGAAGTTAAAGTCTTAGAATATAGACAATAGTATATTTATTTTATTCCTAACTAGATCAGAATTGTTTATATGCTGCTGCATGGAGTAATGCTGACATTCAGAGGTGAAGAACTTTTACTGTGGGTTTTGGGTGTTAACTGGATATTTAAAGTTTTAAGGAACTACTAGGTTATATTTCTGATGAACAGTGTATCCAGACTAGAAAAGCATTTCAGAATTTTGAAATAACAGTTAAAGTTAGGAGTAAATATGATTGCTGGGAAAACCTACACATTAAGCTTTAATTATTTATAAGCATTTTAAATGAATTTACTTTTAGAAATAAAACTATTTGATAGCTGTTTTATATTGGGGTTATTAACTACAAACTATAGCAGAAGTTTTGTCCTGTTTTACTTTTACACATTTACTAGTGTTATGCTAATTAACAGGTAGAACATAATTTGTATACTCACCTTGTTTCTTCTTTTAAAGTTCTTTTTGTAGGAGATGAACTTCTGACTTATAGCTGATCACCCGTACTTTTAGAGAAGCCCGAGAGCAAAGCAGTGTAACTGATAAGTAAATGTGGCTATTATACAGACAAGTATTGAGATATAATGTGAACAGTGAGAATATTATTGTCTTTAAGAATTTTATATAATTTTTAAATATATGAATAACATTTTACCCATGTGAATTTAGCTAACAGAAGGATAGAAAATCTCTTAATTATTGTAATACATGTTAAATTTTTATGTAATATGCTGAAACTATTTTAGCACCTTATTTTACAAGGTGAGAGAATAAATCTTTTGTGAATTTTCTTTTAAGAGTGATAAAACTTGATTCTGAAATAAAGGATGATAAGGTTAACATAACTATTAAGAAAAGATATTATTAACCTGTTTTTAGACAGAGAACTCAGATGATTAAGAAAAACTTTTTATAACCTTTCATTAAGAGCATTTTAACTGAGAGTAGCATTGACTGTGACAGACAGGATTCATTTTTATGAACTTTCTATAACTTTTTGTATTTAGCAATGACTATAAACAAAACTTACTTTTTAAAGACTTTCTACATCCATCTCGGGCTTAACCCTTCTGCAATTTTGTTTTTCACTTAGGGCTGCTTGTCAATAATTATAAAATTTACTGTCTTAAACTTTTATGTGACTACCATATCCATATATATTGTTATTAATGATTACAATAAAATTCACTTTTACAATAGGAATATGTCAGTTTACAAAGTTAACATATTGCAATACTATGCTTTGACACAGCCAGAGGTTAGTAAAATCTGCTGCTAAAGTATTTTTTTTAAGATATAGGGATTATTTTGAAACCTTTGGGTAGTGCTGTTTAAGTGAGTATGGGGAATCTTATGTTTAAGACCTTACCATTCAACAGCAACTATCTATTGAGAATTATGGGGAAGCGAGATACAAATGTGTGTTTTTAAGAGTTAGGATTGAAAATGTGCATACAATCAGAGGTTATTCATTGTTTAGCCCTGGGATTCTTTCATCCCATACAGACAGGTCTATCTGCTTAAAGATTTTCTCTGGAATGCCAAGAGGCTTTGACTTGTAGGGTGCCAGGCTAAACAAGGGGGTAAACACTGGTCAGGTTTGCTAGTCTTATGGCAGCCCTGAGGGAGTGAAGAAGAGGGTGGGAAATTCAGGGACAATGAGAAATGATGGGACACAAGATTCTCCTTGATTCAACAAACTAAAAATGTTTTAGTTTTGGTTTATCATCAACTCCCATAACTAGACAGATCTAAGTGCAGGTAAACCTGGAGTGGAAGTTTAGGACATAGTGCTCCAGTGTTAACTAGAAAATTAATAATATTACCTGTCCTGCTGAGTGTCACCTGTCAGCAGGGCCATCCACTAACTCAGGAACCATCAGTCTTCTTCACTTGCCATGAGCAGAGTTCAAGGGGCTGTCCTGCCCTCCCTTCAGGAGACAGAGCAGATACTGGACCCAAAACTCATGTTTGTGGCACTTGGGGCAAGGCCCCAGTGGGTCCTGAGGTTGAGGGTTGTCTTGAGCTTTCTGGCACCCTGTCTCCCAGTGGCCTTCTGACCTACAGTTGAAGCAAGGCACTTGAGCCTTGGAGCCACAATTTGGGTGACCTTGAGAGGACAGGGCATTGTTAACACCAATTGCAATAAGCTGAGTCTGTTCTCTGGTCTTTTGCTTTCCTCTCATTGCCTTCTCCTCCTCCTTGGTCCTGTTTCATTTGTTAAAGGAAGAAACACAGTTTCTAATAAGCCATTAATGGAATTTTGTAGGCCCACAGGGAGCTTTTGCAACTATCTCTGAATATCAGGTGCAGACTGGCTGATGAAATGGCTTACAATAGGAGACTTTCAGGGCTTCCACTCATCTCTCCTGGAAAAGGGCTGGGTTTTCTCCTGAGTGATTTCCTTTAGCTTATTGCAGTTAACTGGCCTGGTGGTACATTTTTTCACGTCTTTTAGAAAACAAGCATCTTCTCTTGTAATGGAAACTGAGACATGGGCATAGCAAGTGACAAGTCTTTTATAGTTTCTTCTCTTGATAGAGAGCTATAAATATCTGGGTCTCAGGAATTTCTGAATATTTTCCCTGTTTTATTTTTATATATATATATATGTGATTTATCTATATCTATATATAGATATAGATATATATAGATATAGATATAAATATAGATATCTATAGATATATAGATATAGATATAAATATAGATATCTATAGATATATAGATATCTATAGATATAGATATAGATATATATAGATATAGATATATATATAAATATACACATATAGACTGAAGCATGGTATTGCATTTAGAGTCTCCATGGATGCCTATGCTTCCCTTTAGGGAACTACCTCCTTCACTTTATTGGTTACTTTGACTCCTTAATTGCCATTCCTTAATTGTAACCTTGCCTGGGGCAGGGCTGAAAACTGAGAATTCTTGCTGCTTTCTTTAATGGACTTTTAGAGAAAGAGAGAGAGAGAGAGAGGGGAGGAGGAGGAGGAGGAAAGAGGAGGAGGAGGAGGAGAGGAAGGAGAAGGAGAAGGAGAAGGAGAAGGAGAAGAAGAAAAAAAAATCTGTTCCTAAAGCTGGTCTCCAGTCTCAGGGTTCACTAATCAAGAGCTGGGCTTGGTATTCAGCTATCTATGTCCTTTTCTTGGGGCACAGCCCTTTTCCAGTATTCTGAGATCATCCAACACCAGAAACCTCTAGGTTTTTTTTGTTTTGTTTTGGTTTTTATGTGTTTGTTTTACTTCAACCTTCTCTCCATACTGTGGTGAGTCTAGTATAGATTTCTGGGTTTCTTTCTTCTTTGTGCAGTAGATTTATCTGTGCTCAGAGCTGCTGTTCAGCAGTCTGAATTTGTAAATCAAACCCACAATTAGAGCTTGATTGAGCTCCCTTTTGCTTGCTCCTAGTAAAGAAGGCTTCTATTTCCCACCAAAGAGAGACCTGAGTCCAACTGCCATGCCAGTCGGGGAGAAGCACCAGCCACCACAGCATGGAAGAATTTACTTACAATTCTGTGCTGTGATTTATCAATCTTGGCCATCCACTCATTCCAGTCTTGTGTAAAATGTATGTCTGGTCATGGACGTCCTCTTAACAGTCGTTCCAGACATTTCCTGGCTATTTACTACCTGTCCAAGAGAATGGACCAAATCCCACATCTCCCTATGGCAGCATCTTGTTCCACCTCTCCATTAATTCCAATTTTCTTCCAGAACTCATTATTTGTATGCCTCCCTTCCTCACAGCCCCCATGCAAACTCTGGTAAATTACTCAGGTAAAATGACCTATATTACCACAGTGTTTACATATATAGTTAATAATTAATTTTCACATTACTTGACCTTTCAGTAATTGTTGAAATTATTCATCTTCTTTGAAACTCTTTCTTCATTGGCTTATTGGACAATACTCTCCTGCTTTTCTTCCTATTTTACTAGTGGTAAAATAGGTCTCTCTTTTACTTAATTTTTTTCTTATACTCATTTTTAATGTCCAAAACTTCTTAATACTAGAGGGACTCAAGACTCACTACATAGATCTCATAAAGTTGTACAATTTTAAATACCATATTTTCACCAGTAGCTCCCAAATTTATATCTCTGGAAAAGGCCCTGCCTCAGAATTGCAGACTTATATATTTGGCTGCCTACACGATATCTTCATTTGGATTTACAGTTTTTATCTAATATGTAGAATATCGAAATTATCTCTCCCTCAAACATGTTTGTACATAGTCTTTCCTATCAGTTAGTTGCAATTCGACCTCATTCAAAATAACAAAAAATACCCTTTAATTAATTGTCATTGTTTTCTCCTTCTGTATCCTGTATTCAATATATCAGCAAATCATACTAGATTTCGCTTCAAATAATGTCAAGAATTTAAGAATTTCTCCAATTAATACCACCATTGTCTTCCCGAATAAGCAAAAACCTCCTAACTGATTTTCTTGACCTAACTTCTCCAATGTACCATACTCAAGATAGTGGCTAGAATAATACTTTAAGAATATTTTAATCAAATTATTAAAATACCTCCAGCAGCTTCACATTTCACTTTAGATAAAAACCCAATGCCATTAAGTGGTTCCAAAGCCTTCCATATTCCAGTCCTCCATTACCTCATTGCCTTCCCCTCCAAACTCTACTCCTTCCTATGTTCCAGCCACTTGGCATTCATGTGGCATTTGAATCTTATGTCCTTGGCACTTTCTACTTCCACCGACTGGAATATGCTTCACTAGCTGATTTGGACCTTGTAAAAACAATCAATTTATTAGATGAAAGGACAATGGTGTTTTTAAGTAAACCAGGAACTTGAAGGCAGTAGGCAGCACCATGTGGCAATTCCAAGGATCAGGACCCTCTCCCATAGTGGAAGAGAAAATAAACAGAGCTTTAAGCACATAGCAGCATTCCTGGCCAGAACCCAGACCAGAAGGAAAACTGCCTTTCCAGAGGGGAAAGCCACTTAAATAGACCTTCTGAAACTCCTTTGAATGACTGTTTTCCCTATAATGTATCAATGCTGAATATATATTCTACATGTTCAGGAAATATTGAAATGTTACTGTTATCCAAGAAAATAGTTAATTTTGTTAGCAACAGGTACATGCACTCTCTTGTCTCTGTGCCTTCTTTGTTTTTGCCCCCTCTATAATCCTGCCTCTCCCTCTGATCAGCTCTGACTTCCATTTGCAAGAGTGCTGATGTCCATTTCCTAACTGGCTGCCATTGGCAAGAACCATCTGCTTGAAAGTTCCTAATTAAAACTCAAGGATAACTCTCTGCCTAGCATGTTCTTTGGTTTTGGGGCTGTGCTGGGTTGGAAAACACCTGGTTTTTTTTTTTTTTGTTTGTTTGTTTTGACAGGACTGAAGGTCAGATGTAGGAGTGTGTCTGCTGGCAGCCATCACTTTTCTATGTTAGGAATGTACAAACAAGAATCAAAAAAAACAGGTCCTAACAATTTTATCCATCTTGTGTATTTACTACATAAAAAATTAGTGACTACTACCTTTTTTACAAACCACTTTTTGAAGATTTTATTGGGATATCTTCACATACCATACATTCCATCCAAAGTATGCAATCAATTCACATAGTATCATCACTTAATTGTGTAATCATCATCACACTCAATTTTAGACCATTTTCACTGTTACAAAGAGACAAGCAACAAACAAAAACACCAAGGAAAACCCAAAACAGCCCATATCTCTTATACCCCCTATTATTGACCCTTACTGTTACTGTGGTACATGAATTATTGTTGATAAAAGAATAGTAAGGAATTACTGATGACTATATTCCATAGCTTTCAATAGATAATTTTACCCCACATATCACTCTCCTATTAGCTCTTTGTACAAGTGGTGTACATTCATAGAAGTTCATGAAAAAATTTATTTATATTTGTAGTGTTAATCAGAGTTGTACATGACCTTAAAGATCCCCTTTCAAGCAAATTCAGCTATAACACAGCACTAATACTTATAATTCCAATTATGAGCTAACATACCTGTATCCATTCCTAAACGTTTATGTTTAACTTCATTCACAATTCTTAACATATGGTAATGATTCTCCTTTCTCTAACTTCCATCTATCTTTAGGTATTCTATAATCTTTGTTTTAAGACTCTGAGTTTACATATATTAGTTATTTTATTGAAATCATACAATATCAGTCCTTTTTCGTCTGACTTATTTCACTCAGCATTATGGTCCCAAGGCCCATCCATGTTGGCATATGCTTCAGGACCCCATTCTTTCTGACTACTGCATAGTATTCCATCAGATGTATGCATTACATTTTGTTTATCCACTCATCTGCTGATGGACACTTGGTTTTTCCCCTCTTTTGACAATTGTGAATAATGCTACTATGGATATCAGTATGCAAATGTCTGTTCACATCCCTGATTTCAGATCTTCTAGATATATACCCAGTAGGAGAATTGCTGCATTATAGGGCAATGCAGTATTTAGTTTTCAGAGGAACTGCCAAACTGTTGTCCACAGTAGCCATACCATTTCATATCCCCACCACCCCTGAAAATTTGTTCCTATTTCACACAACCTCTCTAAAATTTCTAGTCCCCTGTTTATTTAATAGTGGTCATTCTTATAGGTGTAAGATGACATCTTATTGTGGTTTTGATTTGTATTTTCCAGATAGCTAATGAAAATGAACACCTTTCCAAGTGGTTTTAAGCCATTTGTATTTTCTTTTTGGAAAAATATCTATTCATCTATTATGCCCATTTTATAATTGGGTTGTGTGTCCTTTCATTATTGACTTGTAGGATTTCTTTGTATTTACTGGATATCAGACACTTTTTCAGACATATGGTTACCAAATATTCTCCCCCACTGAGCTGGCTGTTTGTTCACTTTTTGACAAAGTCCTTTGAAGTGCAAAAGTGTTAAATCTTGAGTGGGTCCCATGTATCTATTTTTTTCTTTCATTGATTGTGCTTTGGGTGTAAGATCCATGAAACTTTCATTGATCCTATCGCTAGGCCTTGAAGTTGTTGCCTCACATTTTCTTCTAAGTGTTTTATGGTACTGTGTCATATACTTGGGTTTTTGATCCACTTTGATTTAGTTTTTTTCTAGAGCAGGAGGTAGGAGTTTTCTTTCATTCTTTGGGTATGGATATCCAGTTCTCCCAGCACCATTTGTTCAAGAGACTATTCTATCTCTGTTCAGTGGATTTGGGGGCCTTGTAAAATATCAATTGACCATTGATCTTTGGGTCTATTTCTGTACTTTCAATTCAATTTCATTGATAGATATGTCTACTTTGTGCCATACCAGACTCAATTTTGAACACTATGTCTTTATAATAAGCTTTAAAGTCAGGAAGTGTAGGTTCTCCCACTTCGTACTACTTTTTAGGATGTTTTTGCTTATTTGAGGCCTCTTTCCCTTCCAAATTAATTTGAATACCCGTCTTTCCAAGTCTGCAATGTAAGCAGTTGGAATTTTGATTGGTATTGCATTGACTCTTTAGATCAACTTGGGTAGAATTGACATCTTAACAGCATTTACCCTTCCTATCCATGAACGTGGAATGTCTTTCCATCTATTAAATTTTTCTTTGACTTCTGTTAGCAATGCTTTGTACTTTTCTGTGTACATATCCTTTACATCAGTTGTTAAATTTATTCCTAGATATTTGATTCTTTCAGTTGTGACTGGGAATGGAATTTTTTTGTTAACTGCCTTCTTAGGTCATTACTTGTGCATAAAACCACTACTGATTTTTGTGCGGTACTCTTCTAGCACACCACTTTGCTGAATTTGTTTATTAGTTTAAGTAGCTGTGCTGTAGACTTCTAGAGATTTTCCAAATATAGGCTCATGTCATCTGCAAATAATGAGTGCTTTCCTTCTTTTTTTCCATTTTGATGCCTTTTATTTCTTTTTCTTGCATAATTGCTCTAGCTAGAACTTCGAGAACAATATTGAATAAGGATGGTGGCAGTCTCCTTGTCTCATTCCTGATCTTAGGGGTAAGGCTTTCAGTCTCTCACCATTGAGTAAGATATTGACTGTGGGTTTCTAATATATGTCTTTTAACATATTGAGGAATTTTTTTCAATTACTACCTTTTGCAGTATTTTTGTCAAGAAAGGATGCTGATCAATCAAGGTGATCATGTGCCTTTTCAATTTGTTGATGCTTCGTATTACATTGATTTTCTTATGTTGAACCACCCTTGCATGTCTGGAACAAACCCCATTTGAGTGTGGTGTATAATTCTTTCAATGTACTCTTGGATTCAATTTGAATATATTGTGCTGAGAATTTTTTCATCCATATTCATTAGGGAGATTAGCCTCTAATTTTCCTTTCTTGTAGTATCTTTATCAGGTTTTGGTATTAGAGTGACATCTGCTTCATAGAATAAGTTAGGTAATGTTCCCTTTTCTTCCATGTTTTAGAAGAGTTTGAACAGAATTGGTGTTAGTTCTTCTTGGGAAGTTTGGTAAAATTTGCCTGTGAAGCCATCTGGTACTGTGTTTTTTTGTTGTTGTTGTTGTTTGTTTGTTTGTTGTAGGGAGGTTTTTGTTGATTGATAAAATCACTTTGCTTTATGATTGGGTTTTGTGGTCTTTTATTTCTTCTTGCATCAGTATTGGTTGTTCATGTGTTTCTAAGAATTTGTCAATCTCATCTAAGTAGTCTACTTTGGTGGCTTACAGTTTTATATAGTATCCTCTTTAGATTTTATTTATTTCATCAGAGTCCATGGTAATGGTTATCTCCCATTCTGATTTTTTATTTGCATCTTCTCTCATCTTGACTTTGTCAGTCTATCTAAGGATTTGTCAATGTTGCTGATCTTCTGAGATATGATTCAAATTTTCCCATGTTTTTCACCATTTGTTCTTTTGCATGTTTGAATTCCATTATTCTGTTTTCTAGTTCACTTATTTTTTCTTCCTCTTCAAACTTTCTGTTATGTGTCTCTAGTTTATTTTAAATTTGATCTGCAGTATTTTTCATTTCTGGAAGATCTGCTATTTTTCTATTTATTCTTTAAAAGTCTTCTTTATGTTTTACTAGTGTCTTGTTGATATCCATTATCTTTAGCCAACCTTTTGAATTTATTTTGAAGATTTGTTTGAATATCTTTGATTATTTGTTCCAAATTCTGTGTCTTCTCTGACATTTTTAATTTGGTCATTTACTTGGCTGTATCTTCTTCATCTTCATTGCTTTGTGATGTTGTGTTGGTTTCTCAGTATTTGATTGTCTTGATAAGGTTATTTTGAGAATTGATTTCTCTCCCTCATCTACAATTGTGTAGTTGTTTGGGTTTGCCTTGAAGGTCTCTTTTGGCACTTAGTTTGTCTGTTATTCCCCCATCAAACCAAGGCCATGGGCTCACACAGACAGTACAACCCTTTTCAGAAGTGTTTTAAGGTCTGGGCAGAAAAGCAGTTTGCCAGACTGCACTTTACCTGTCTTCCCAACAGATGGTG
>PVIY010042488.1:0-20933 GCA_004026745.1 Myrmecophaga tridactyla
TAATAGGGGGAACAAATGTTAAAATAGATTTAGTTTGAAATGCTAGTGATCAATGAAAAGGATCAGTAAGGGGTATGGCCTGTAAAAATTTTTTTTCTGTTTGTTATATTTTTCTGTTGTCTTTTTATTTCTTTTTCTGAATTGATGCTAATGTTCTGGGAAATGATCATGATGATGAATATGCAACTATGCGATGATATTGTGAATTGCTGAGTGTATGTGTTGGGAATGTTTGTTTTTTCTTGTAATTTTTTTTAATTAATAAAAAATTAAAAATATATATTAAAAGCCAAACCAGCAACTGGGAGAAAATATTTATACCTGACAAAGGATTTGTGTCCAAAATATATAAATAACTCTCTTTACTCAATAATAAGACAAACAACCTAACTTTAAAAATGGGCAAAAGACTTGAATAGATACTCCACAAAAGTAGATATATGAATAGGCACCATAAAAAAATGCTCAATGTCATTAGTCATCAGGGAAATGTAAATTAAAACTACAATAAAATACCACTTTGCACTCACTAGGGTGGCTATAATGAAAAAGACTTAGAATACCTAATGTTAAAGAGGATGTGGAGGAACTAGAACTTAAATAGTACTGGTGAGAATGTAAGTTGGAAAACTATTTGGCAGTTTTTTGTAAAGTTAAATATACATTTTATCATGTGATTTAGCAATTCCATTCTAGATATTTAACTGAGAAAGAAAAATCCACACAAGACTTGCACATGAATCTCCATTACCAAATATTCATTAATAGCCAAAAACTGAAAACAACCCAAATATCTATCAACAAATGAATGAATAAACAAACTTATATCATACAGTGGAATATTACTTGGCAATAAAAAGTGACTATCATAAATACAGCAACATGGACAATTAATATAGAAATTATGTTGAGCAAAAGAAGCAGAATCAAAATATTACACTATAATTCTATTTATATGAAATTCTAGAACAATTTATGGAGATAGAAATCAGATCAGTAGGTGTCTGGGGTGGGATGAGGGTTAGAGATAAACTGCAAAGAAGGAAGGAACTTTTGGGGGAGATATAAATACTTTGTATCTTGATTGGGGTAGTGGTTACATGAATATATATATTTGTTAAAAGTCATTCACCTGTACACTTAAAATATGTGAATCTTGTATATAAATTACATCTCAATAAAGTTTCTTTTTAAAAAATCAAAGCAGAGCAATTTGAGATTTGAGTATTAAGAAATAGCTGGAAATTTATACGCTGATCCCAAGGCTCTTTTTCCTTTAGTAGTTAAGTCGATATACTTATGATTTAGTGTGAATACCTAGCATTCAGGAACCACTTAGAAAAGACAGATTAATTGTGGTGTTGGGATCCAATGAACTCTTGATTATGGCATCATATGAGGTGGGTCTTCCTTCCCCTTCAAGGATACTTTCTAAGATCCTTGGAGGTAGAAACATGTTTGGGTCATCACAGAATTCTCCACTGTGCTTTGTATAGTATCTGGCATAGAGCCACATTGAGGAAATGTAGATTTGAGTAGTTTTGTGTCAAATTAACTATTTTAAAAGACTAAAGTTTGTTGGTCAGAGGTGAGGTTGGACTAGATTATTTATAAAATGACCTGGTTGTCAACAATTATTATGAGCCTTTGGCAAAAACTTCCCTTGAGCCAGTGAAGCTACCTATTTTGTCTGAATCATGCATATCCTTGAAGACTGATATCTGTCCAGCCGAGAGTTTATTTTTGTTTATTTTGTGGTATAAAACCTTGAGGGAAAGCTATTTCAATAATCAACTGAGGTAACAGTGTGAAAGATCATCTTCAACACTGGCTCAGTTGTTCCCATTTGATTGAATTTTAATTCTAGTTTTGTGATATAGTACCTCATTTAATATTATTGGCTATTAAATCCTTCTAATTTTTCCTTTTCATATTTAACATATTGCTTCATTAAGTTTTCACTAAATGTCTACTTTCTTTTAATCCTCTCTTCCACAGTTTTAGCCTCAGAGACTTAAAAAAAACTGTTCTTCAGTTTTCTTTAACACAGATAACAATTCTTTAGGAAAGCAAATAATTTTAAAAATTGTTTAGTATAGCCTCCAAACAGGTAAATTCTGGCCAGGTTCTTGCGTGTAGAGATTTAAACCTATTGATAATTTTCACCCCAAATTTTGAAATATAAGCTTGGTATTTGAGATATAAGAAAATAATTAAATCCCTGTTTTTAATATTTTAGGGTAATACTTGCTTGGAGAATGGATCATTCTTGTTAAACTTTACAGGGTGTGCAGTATGTAGCAAGCGGGATTTTATGCTGATCACAAACAAATCCTTAAAAGAGGAAGATGGAGAAGAAATAGTTACCTATGATCGTAAGTAGAATTTTCCTTCTTTGGTTGGTTGGTTGGTTCGTTGGTTGGTTGGTTGTTTTTGGATGAGAGTCTAGATATCAGCTTCCAAAGTCTGTACGTTGTGCAAAGTATTCTGATGCCTATTTCAATATCATATCATTACTAATTAGGTTTTTAAGAGGGAAATACAGTTAACACTGTATTTATCTAGTGTCATCAGAGATTCTATATAAATTACTCTCTTTTTTGTATATATGTTCCATGGACAGGTATGCTTTATTTTAACATTCACATAAATATGAGTTAATGTGGCTCAATAACAGGTTTCTCTAAAGAGTTAAAATTTGTTTAGTCAACAAGCAGTACTTGTGTCTGAATTCAGCTAACTGTTACATTATAAGTAGCAGTCCCCTATCACTAATCATTTTTAGCACAGACAAAATCTAAAGTCTTTGGGTGGCATTTCTCATTTCTCTGGAAATCTTTTAAACTGCTTCCAGTTGAAATAAGGCAAAGCTTTTTCCTGCTCATATTCACTCCTTTGGAGGCACGAACATCCCTCAATTTTCTTGTTTAAATTTGCGAAGGTAATATACAAATATAGAGCTTAATGTTGTTAGCACATACTAAAAAAGTATCATCTGTGTATACTCTAATAATCCATTTAAAATTTTTTAATTAAAAAATATTTCTATTATCTCTCCACAGTTGTAAAAAATTCCAAAGTATAAATTATTATATATCTTGATTTAAAAGTAAGAGTAAAATGTTAAATTCTGCAGGTTAGAATTTCTGAATAACATTGATAGGCATTTAGTGGAAGGAACTAGAACATTAAACTTCAAATATTTTGTGTTTCAACCCCTGTTAAGTTTTTGAAAAGCTATAAATTTGTTGACAGGCACAGTCCACTCAATAACTTGATGTCCATAAAGATGAGATTAATCTGGTGGAAGGAGATTTGCATACTAGACATGCTGGACCCTTCCATGCAACTGAGTGGTCATCTCTTAATTTTTTGCCCTACGATTTAAATAAAATGAAATATACACATGGTAAAAATTGTAAGCAATACAAAAAGCTCTATAACAAGTAAATGTCCTTTTCTCCATTAACCAGCAAATTTCATGTCTTCAAAATCATTAAAACAATCATACGAATAAAACTGAAATCAACCTTGGAGTCTCTTATCTGAAAATAATACAGGGGTCTTTGGAATTGTGTTGATTGTTTCATATATTACTTCTGTTGCAGTGGAAAGCCATGCAATCTTCAGTCTTCTTTTAAAAAAAAAAAGCAAAGCAACATGGCAGCACACACATACTGCCTGGAGACAGGTAACTCTAGGCACCACTCAGCTCCGTGGATCTGCGCATGGCTGCAGGGAGGATCTTTGAAATTTTACTAACAAGGCATTTTCACAAGGTTAAGAAAAGTTCTCTTAAAATGAGATCATCTCGTCCTTATAAATTGGAAAGCTTAACTCTGTCAGAGACTCAGTTCATCTGGTCATTACTTAACAGAAAAAATATCTTTATTTAACATTGGACAAAAAGGCCTTAGCCATTACCCACACGTAAATTTAAAAACACGTCCAACCTTTTCTAAAGAACAGAGGGAAGGCAAAATAACAAGGGACTAAGGATGGAGGAGGAAAATTCCTTCTGAGAAACTCTGTCTCCAGCAATGAGAAGCTAGGTATTTTTATATAAATTACTTTTGCAGATAACTGAAGCTTATGATTCAGGCACCAATTTTTTTTTTGTTGTTTGTTTATTAAAATCATTTTTTCAGGGACATATTTTTTAAGGCTTTATGCCTTAAACAACATATAGAGAATGGATTATTTTTATATTTTATAGTGATCCATGTAAGGTTTCACTGTCTGCTATAGTATAAAGTAGTTACAAACTCCGGTAGCTCTTAAGGTGTTTGTTCCTATACTAAAGGACCTTAGAATACTATGTTCTTTTTAGTTCTTGTTTCTGCTTTTATAGATTTTTTGTCTTCTGTCTCACTGACAGATTATTTCCTCTTATTTTTGCTGCTGGAAGTATACCTAATTCCAGCACCTTAATATGCTATTCCTCATTCTCAATACAAATAAATAAAGGAAGTATAATAAAAATAAATCACTTCTGAAGTTAACACTAACCTCAGAATAAATTAAGTACTTGTATATTTTAGTGCCCAGATATTGTGGCAAGTGTTTAGACTGTTCACGTTCCATTTTTGCTTTTCTCCTGGTTCTTGGGTATAAGAAATATTTCTTGAGAAATAAATTTGCAGAGAACAGTGTTTTGAAAGAAGGATATAAAAGATGCTAAAACTTCAGAATAAAGTTAGACAATTGAAAAATGTTATAAAATGAAGAATTTTTTTTCTTTTTTTTTTTTTTTTTGCATATCCCCCTTTAAACTCTTATCTCTTATCAGGCATTAGGGCCTAGCAGTTAATAGTACACCGTCTGGGTATGAATTCTGGTCTAATACTTCCTGCTCAGTAATCATCCTAGTTATGTAACCACTGTGTGCTTTGCTTCCTTATCCCTAAACAGATGATAAAATAAGATTTCTATTGTTATTTTATATTATATTATATATGTACAATATATGTTAATAGATATAAAGATATATTGTATATTAATAGATATATTTCTGAAGTGAATTAATAAAGTATTTAAAACAGTACCTGGCCCATAGTAAATGCTCAATAATTATAATGGTTCTTAATATATTGTTTTTATTATATTCTTTTGTTAACCATTAAATTCACTTTAATGTCTAGGGTAAATGAAATTCATTCATCTTTGATTTTTCATTTATGGTTGGTTATAGTAGCACAGTTTCTATCATTCCTGAGAATAAAAGTTTTTACATTGATAGGTACAGCTGGTTTAAAAAACACACATAATTATCTGTTATTTGATTAACTTAGAGAGCTATCAAGGGGAAGTAAATCTCTGAATTCAGAGCCTTAAGTAATGTTGCTGTGTGACAGGTTCTGTATGTCTTATCAAGGTAGATACTGTGAGTTTCTTGCAATGTTAAATATGACAAATAGAATTATGATTCTTTTTAAGCATTACCATGCTGAGAATATGAATTTTACTGTTTTGAGAGACCCTTCTAAGACTTCATTATGTACATGTCTCATTGTTTCAGCAGATTTGTGTAAGAATTGTCATCATGTAGTAGCCAGGCATGAGTATACATTCAGCATCATGGATGAATTTCAGGTAAATGTATAAATATGGGTTATGTTATTCAGGGGATGGGGATAATAAAAGTAGCCTTGAAAACCTAGATATAATTTTCATAAATGAGATAGTAGCGAGTATTAAAGGAGAATACCCCTCCCTTCTATCTGTATAAGTTGAGAGAGAAGCTTTAGATGTGGGTGGATGCATGCAACTTGCCTTCACAAGAGTCACGAATTTGATACCTTACAAATGATATCTCAGTCCTGTCATTTTTGTTTGTAAAGAATAGCACATTATGGCTTATTAGTAAGTTACATTGTGCTTCTTTTTTCTCTGCCCAGTTATGTGATTGCATAATTTTTTGGCATTAAGTGTTGGCTGCCACCATACTTGCTGGGCATGAAAATTGTGATAAGGAGATTATCCTTGTTTTCCCTAGTGGGCATATAGAGTTAGCAACTCAACTGCGGTAAGACATTTTAATGTTATTTGTTAGGTAAAGTGATAAGATGGGTGTATGAAAGTTGAAGGAGAAAAGCTGAACCACTATAGAATAGTGAACAGTGAATTTATGATAAGGGTTAGTCATTAGCATGTGAAGAATTCTCTGGAAGTGTGGTCTTGGCCTGAAGTTGCTGAAGGTTCAAAGGTCTGATGGTCAGTAAGAAAAGCTGGATAGTGAGGAAGAGCCAAAGACAAACTGAATCCTGTATCTGTCTCTCACTGCCTCCATTTTCAAGCCTTCAGATTGTATTACTTATTTGTGTGAACTACGTATTCATCCATAGGATATAAATATCAGAACAGAGCTTTTTAACAGGCAATGAAATTTTTTAAGCCTTTTTTTTTTCAATCCTCCAGACTTGGTTAGTACTTTAATTGGAAAAAAAAAAAGATTATCTTCCATAGTAGAATCTTATAAAGTAGTATAATATGATCACTCTCTTTCATATTTTAGCATGAAAGAAAGCACTTAATCACCTGTCAGAATCTGGCCTGATAAATTGTGGTTAATCATATTGTGGTTAATCTTCTCAACAACATCTTGACCACATTTTCTTAGCATCTAAAACTTATAACAAAAAATAGTATATGCTATATATACATATATATATAAAACTTAGGACAAAATTGAGGTCTCAATAAGTAAGCATTGGCCAAATAGGAGAGTATCTCATAGGTGTAAAGGAGCAGCTCTGTCCTTTCATGGGTAGAAAGGTATGCTTTTACATATTTTCCAGAAGTTCCTCATGTTCCTGTGAGCTTCTTAGAGCCCCTGAATAGATATTGGGTTGCTTCTTTATGCCCTAAGAGCCATTGTAAATCACTACCGAAAGACCAAAGATTTTCCTTCATGACTGAACACAGCCATTTTCAAAGCTGCTCTGGAAATTTTACTCTGGGGCAAGAGGAGGAAGGTAGAGGGAGATGTAGTTCTA
The DNA here is from genome assembly GCA_004026745.1 of Myrmecophaga tridactyla. NCBI lineage: Eukaryota > Metazoa > Chordata > Mammalia > Pilosa > Myrmecophagidae > Myrmecophaga > Myrmecophaga tridactyla. Next base: position 6,996 of record PVIY010042488.1, read on the forward strand.
AAGCCTGGAGGGATGTAAAATTCTCTTGGGAAGAACTCTTAAATTGGACCCTCTACCTCTATTCTTCTCTCCCAACATCCTCTCCCTCTCCCACCAATTCTGTTTTCTGTCATCAGAATATTCAAGGTATGCTTCCAGGCCACCTCATTGGTCTTTCATAGCTCACCTTTAGCTGCGGCGTTGTATCCAAGCTCTTCATTCTAAGGTTCTCTCTGGGCTGGTCCAGCCTCCCTTTTTCTCACATTCCACTACACTTATTATATGTACCATACATAGAATTATTCCTACTTCAGACTCTCTTCCTTCCCTCCTGTTTTAGAGGATGGTTTTTATTTCTTCTTCTCTAATGCTATCCCTACTGCATTTCCTCAAAAATCTCACTTTTGTGTTCTCTTCACTCCTTCTATGCTCCTCTTTTTCTCCATGGGGTTTATTTTTATTTCACCTTAAATATATTTAGTTCATCTTTGTTTATTAAAAAATAAATTAAAATCCTTTCATTTCATTCAGCTACTTCTTTGATTTATCTTCTGATTATCTTTCCTTTTGCTGCTTTACTGGAATAGGTTTTTACCCTTCTTTATCTCCTTCTTCTTCTTTTAACCACCTGCAAAATAGTTTTCATTTTATTAGCACTCCTCTCTCATAGGTTTCTAATAATCCAGCCTTAGCCTTTGTGATCTTGCCTCAGATCTTTTCTCTTTCAACATCTCTTCTGGATCTGGTTTTGTTAACCAGTGTTGTCTGTTTGCCTTGTGATCCATAAAGTCAGAATTTATTCTTTTTAAACTATTTTGCCTGCTCCTTTCCTACTTTTCTGTGATTCTCCTCCTTAGCCATGGCCTATGGTCTAAAGTCTTCTCCATACTTCTTCCTATAGCAACCAGATGCACACTCAGCCTCAGCTAAACCCTATTAGATATCTTCCAGGTCTACATCTCTAACTCTGACAGTCTGCCCTCTGTTCTTTCTTTGTTTCTCTTGCGATTTTCCTGCCACTGCCACAACTCACGTCAATGACCTTACCCCATCAAGCCGAAATCAGTGTAGCAGCCCCCAAACTATGGTTCTACACACTGCCATCAAATTAATCTTCCTAAAAAATCCTGTGACTCTCTTGCTAAAAAACCTCCCCATACAGCTTCATTCCTCTATTACTCTTTGAATGATATGCTTGCTCCTTTCCATATCAGTCCTGATTCATGCTTTTTCTTTTACTTGCATTGTGCTTTTCACTACCTTCAAGGCAATTAAGTCTTACGTCTTTCAAGATTAACTTAAATTCCATCTCTTTTTTGCTACCTGCTCTTGATAATCCAAACCATACTTTCTCCCTTTTCTGATTTCTTGTAGCTGTGTTGGGCCTTGACTCAAGTAAAGTCACTTGGATGGTCTACCTCAGGCTTAGATCCCAAAAACTATTCCTTCTCAGCTGCCACAGCTTTCCTTCCTCACTTCTACTCTACCCCAGCCCCCATGTTATCTTGGCAGTATTTCAAGTTCAAGGTGGGATTTCCCTCTCCCCCAACATTGGTAATACTTGTTTTATTTTAAACTTCTTAAGGAAAATTCAAACATAATCAAAAGTTACCCAGAATAGTGAGTAACTTCCATTACCCAGCTTCAATAATTATGAATTCATTACTCATCTTTTCTTTATACCTCACCAATCCCAAAGGATTATTTTGAAGCGAAGCCCAAACATATCACCACATCTGTAAATATTTCAGTATGTACTACTAAAATATAAGGATCCTGTTTTTAAAATGACCATAATCCATAATATAATTATTTAACAAGATTAGATTTTCTGATGCCAAGACTAAAAAAGAAACTGAGGTAGAGATGAGGTATAAAGTTTAAGCAAAAAATGTAACATAAATGACTACAGGTTGCCTTTTTTTTTTTAAATCACCCTGCCACAAAGCCCTTTAAAAGGGCTATCTGCTGGACTCAGGAAACAAGAGGGGAGCTGAGACAGCTTTCTGTTCCTCTGTGAGTCAAGGAAAGAGAGACCTTAGGGTTGGAATAAATAGGTAGTAATAGAGTAGTAAAGGAAATTCTGAGGGGCCTTCAGAGTTAGAATCTGGCCTGACCCAAAGGTGACTTCACCCATTCTACCCTAAGAGCTCCCATTCCTTCCTTCCAAATCTATACTCTTAGGTCTTGCCCACCTGGCTCCTTAAGAATCCCTGTGTATGACTGGCTGGAGTTCTTTTTTTATTTTTTATTGAAAAATCTTCACACACATACAGTCCATCCATAGTGTACAATCAGTGGCTTACAATATCATCACATAATTGTGTATTCATCACCATGATCATTTTTAGAACATTTGCATCACTCCAGAAAAAGAAATAAAAAGAAAAAGGAAAAAATTCATACATCCCATATCCTTTACCCCTCCCTCTCATTGACCATTAGTATTTCAATCTATTCAATTTGTTTTACCCCTTATCCCCCTATTATTTATTTATTCTTTACCAGTAGCCTTGATTCTTGAAGACAATTGTATAACTATATAGCTTTTTCAGTGTGACCATGTGATTGTGAAAACCTTGTGTCTGATGCTCTTTTTTATCCAGGGTATGGACAGATGAGCGAAAAAATAAGGATACATAAATAATAGAGGGGGATAAGGGGTAAAAAAAATTGTGTAGATTGAAATACTAATGGTCAGTGAGAGAGAGAGGGATAAGGTGTATGGGATATATGAGTTTTTTCCTTTTTATTTCTTTTTCTGGAGTGATGCAAATGTTCTAAAAATGATCATGGTGATGAATACACAACTGTGTAATGCTGTTGTGAGCCATTGATTGTACACCAAATATGGACTGTGTAGGAAGTTTTGTCAAAAATATTTTTTAAAAAATGAAGGCCACTGGACATAGTTCAGGTACTTCCCTTTAACTACTCTAATGTACCATAAACTAAAAAGCGCTGTCTATATAATGCCTAAAAATAACCTCCAGGATAACCTCTCAACTCTGATTAAAAATCTCTCAGCCACTGAAACTTTATTTTGGCTCATTTCTGTCTTCCCCTTTTTGTTCAGGAAGGCTTTCTCAATTCTATGAGACCGAGTCCCAGCTCTTCCCAGGGGTCCTGTCCCACGTTGCTAGGGAGATTTACACCCCTGGGAGTCATGTCCCACGTAGTGGGGAAGGCAGTGAATTCATCTGCTGAGTTGGCTTAGAGAGAGAGGCCATATCTGAACAACAAAAGAGGTCTCTGGGGGTGACTCTTAGTTGTAATTATAAGTAGGCTTAGTTTCTCCTTTGCAAGAATAAGTTTCATAGGATCCAATCCCAAGATTGAGGGCTCATGCTGTTGAAATGGTTGTCCCCACTGCTTGTGAACATATCAGGAATTCCCTAGGTGGGGAAGTTTATTATTTCCTTCTTTCCCCCCGCCCCCCAGGGCTTTGAATATCCTTTTTTATTCTCTGCCCAAATTACTCTAGGATATATTGGGGCATCACACTAGCCTGAACAAACCAACAAGATCTCATGCACTGTCCAAGATTCCATGTAATTATGGTGTTCAAATAAACTGACCATACAATTAAATTAGATAATGTGCTACCCAAAACATAAATTTTGCACCAAATAAATCTCTCTCCTTTTGGTCTCGCAGAGAAGTTGAAGTTTTTAAATATAGACCATATCATCCTTTACCCTGTATTCTGATTTACCTTTGTCCTGTTTAGATCACCTTCATTCCTATTCTAGTCACAGTCTGATCACTTTTTCAACTTTTTTAACAGTTACTGTATGGGGTAATGCTGACTTTCATAGCTTTGGTGCTCTAACTCGGAGTCTCAGGTGTCACATAAATACCCAAAGTTTCAGGGAACCTGGCAAGAGTTCTTGTTCTCCCTATTTGACCTGTTTTGGAAAGAATCGTACCATGATCCTGACGGGACATGGAGATGTGTTCCTAGCATCCCACGTTAAAATTCTAGAAATACTTTCCCACAGAAGCACTGCTGTCTATATATGGGGAGATTCTATAGCACTTACACAGTATAAATTTAGAAGGTTTGTGAATTTGTCTGAGAATGTAACTGCCATGTATAACATTGATTTTGTGGGAAACTGCTTGTGAATTCCATACGATTGACTTTCAATGAACTTTGGTACCCAGTCCCACATATAAATGAAAGAGTACAGATATACCAAGTTTCACTAATTTCATCATAATTTCTGATTGTTTCATACATCAGGCTTTTTTTTCTTCTAAATTAGATTATAAGTTTTGAAAAGTAAGAGACCTTGTCCTTTCCTTTTTTCATTCTACTACACCTAGTACATTGCAGAGCATGTAGGCATGCAGTAAAAACCTGCCAGTTGATGGATTGGTTGAAAACTCAGACATTTGTCTAGCTTCACACATTTTCCTTTTTGACTCCATTACTTTTTCTTTTTCATTTTTGGGTTTGGGAATTTTCTCCTCTTTCTGTTTTTGTTTTTTTTTTTAATCTTTTTTTATTTTTTCCTCTTTCTGTTTTTAAAGTAAATTCTGTTGCATATTAGTGTTAAACATCCTAGAATAGAATAGTTGTATGAACAGGAATTTGTCCTTAGGGACCCCTAAGGGACAAATTGTTTCATTAATTTAAATAACAGCACTAAGCTCAGTAAGTGTGTTTTTTAAGTTTAAGAAATAGTTATGCATTTCCACAATGACATTCTTATATGTTTGGTAAATAGAGCATCAGTATATATTCAATTTATAAAAACAGAATGCTCTGGGACATACAATATAAACCTAAGACATTGCTGATAGATATTGAAGAAATTGATATAATGTACAGAAGGATATCCAGGACAATTTGCAAAACACGGCTTTACTAAACAAAATAAATTATGAAAAGGCTTTTCCCTGTTCCTCAAGGTAATTATGTACTTTATCTTGTTCTAGGAGTACACCATGCTGTGTCTGTTATGTGGCAAAGCCGAAGATACTATCAGCATTCTCCCTGATGACCCTCGGCAGATGACTCTGTTATTCTAAGCATCCTTCTGCAGTTCTGTTTAAACTGTATCTGGTTGATTTACAGTACCAGCAAACCTGATGTTTTGTAATGACACATCTTTGCTTTTTCTTCAGCTTGGACTTACCTGTTCCTTGAAAGAAAAAGTAATTTAGAGGATTCCTATTCTTTAGGGCTGAGCTCTTCTGCTGGTGTTCCTAGTTCACATTTGTGTAACCAAAATAAAGCATCTTTATTAGTTGTTTGTGGCTAAAAAATTCACTAGAATGGGAACCCAAGATCTTGGCTTTCAGTGCCATTTTCTGATAAAAGAAGCCCAATCTTCTTGGAGAAATGACTGATTCAAGGAGGGCAAGAATTATACAAGATGTGCCTGCAGCGTCTTGTAGTACCACAAACTAAAAAAGTGTCAAAACAATTAACAGCAACAGAAAACCCACAATGGGCTATACGGAGCCAACTGAAAGAATTTCCAGTGACCTAAGTTGGAACAGTGTTAGTTGACTAAAGTAGTATTGGATTATAAGGCAGAATATAAAATAAATATCTATGAGTCCATTCTGATATAGAAAAACAATTGAATGAATAAATAAATGGGGAAATAGTTATCCTATCAGAAGAGTTCCAAATAATTTATGTAGATAAACCGCCCCCAAGGAGGTGGAACATAACTCTGTTCTCCTAAAGTGTGGACTGTACACAGTGACTTCCTTCCAAATAGTATACATTATGGAAAGGGGGGGAGCAAAAGAGTACTTAAGAGTGGTGAAAACAAACTACCTCAGCTAGGTGATGATGTTTAAAAGCATCAATGGTAAGTCATGTTGATAGCATTTACCCTTGATATGATATGATGAGAAGGGCACTTTGTAGTCTTTCTCCCCAAACCTAAAATCCCATTCTCATCATGAGAAAAATGTCAGATAACATCCCATTTGAGAAGCATTCCACAAAATATCTGACCAGTATTCCTCCAAACTATCAAGTTCATCAGAAACAAGAAATATCTGAGAAACTGTCACGGCCAAGATGAGCTTGAGACATGGTGATTAAATGTAATATGGGATCCTGGACCAGAAAAACGACATTAAGTAAAAACCAAGGAAATCTGAATTAAGTATGAATTTTAGTTAATAAAAGTAAATAAATAGAATGGTTTCAGCTGCTCCAAAAGTATCTTAAAATAGTTACTTTGCATAGTTGAAAGAGCACTGGCTTAGGGGTCATAAACCTTAGAATTACTCCTCTGCCATTTGGACTTCAGTGTCCCAATTCTGTAAAACTGGTCTCATAAAAATTGATCTACTTCCTTCACAGTCTTGTTCAGAGAAACCAAATGAATTAACGAATGTAAAATGCTTTGGAAAGCATATAAAGTTCTGGCTTCAGTGACGTGGCTTCAATTAGTTCTCATTCTGAGACCAAAACTTAAAGGGTCAGATCAGAAACAGGTTTGTTTCTTCTTCATAGCTAAGAAACTTGAAAATTGTTGGCTGAGGCTTAGCTTATGGGGAAGAAAAAGTGAGCTAATATTCATTATTGTTACCAGGGAAAAACTTGGTTGAATAGTAGCAATTCTAACAATACTAAGGTTTATTGAGTGTTTACCATGTGCTAAGACCTACTTTTAAGAATTTTACTCATTTACTTCTCATTAACAACTCTATGAGGTAGTTTACTATTGTCATCCCAGTTTTAGAGCCAAGGAAACTAAGACACAAATAAGTAAGTTGCTCAAGTTTACACACCTAATACATTATCTCAGCAATAATATGGGGGAAACATGAACATAAGGAGTCTAGCAAGGTTAGGAAGATGTTGAGAGTATTAAGTGACGGTACTCGGATGAATCTAGGCACATCAGATCAAGATTTGTTATTTAGAAAAGTTAAGTCAGTTGCTTCTTAGGGATCAGTTGTTTGATTCCTGGAAAATGTTTTATACTCTGCTGCAAACCTCTGTTTGACCTACTGAAGAAATAATTTGGTGAGATGAATCCAAAAAGCAGAGAAAATGTTTCATTACTTTAAATAGCAGTACTAAGCCTACTATAGCCTCTGAATTGTCCCTTCTTTGAATTTGGAATGCTGCCAGCTTACTCATTTGGTGCTCAAGATTACAATTTCATATGGCCTATCAACATTCTCATGCATTGCAGGATGAATAACTGTTATCTATTTGTTTTGGACTATATATTACAAAATTTTAAACATCAGATTCTATCATATTTCATTATCATTGAAAAATTATACAGTGTATTGTGATACTTTCTTTATCATCTAGAATCCTTCTGTGAATCCAATAGAAGACCTTTTGAATCCAGTTCCGCTTAATCCTTACTTTTCTGTTCAAATGAAGGGGAACCAAGCATAAGCATTTGTCTTCCCTTTCTGAGATACAAGGAGTTTGTCTTGTTTCCCTTTCTGAGATACACGGAAAGGAAATCACCTAAGATATAAGGAACACAGACTTGGCCTAGCAATTTATTCAAACTTACTTTATGAGCTCCATGAACAGTCCTGGGGTCTTGCTGGTTAGGCTCTTGAAGATTAAAGCTCAGCTTGTATTTGTTATTGTGCTGTTCTTCTAACCAGCTCTGACTTCCACAAATGGTCCTGGCTTTTTCCAGTACTAACTAATTGACATATGGTATAGTTTGTGCAAGCAACTATAGTTTTTTTTCACATATAAATTATCACTAACATGTATATGCTCACTATTCTTTATGTCATGTATCAAGACTTCCTTTGGCGTCATTTATTTTGTGAGCAGGGCTAAGTTACTTCACTGAATGTGAGGCTCTCAATTTAAAAATATATCTTTATTAACTGTAGTACAAGTCTCAATTGTGTGAAACAGTATGGTTGGGTTGAAAGGAAATCAAGAGACCGGGGTCTAGAATTAGGTTTACCACCTAATAATGGTGGGATATTGGGCAAGTCACTTATTCTATTTGTACCTTAATTTCTTTATCAGAAAAATAGAAGTCATCAGGCCTCTTTCCAGTTTTTAAATCAAATGACATATAAGCAAAAGCATTTTTAAGCTCTTTAGTGCTGCGCACAGGCAGCTGTTAGTGGTCTTTATGAAGGAAGATCTATGATAGAAGGAAGCACTGTGTTCATGCTTAGGAGTCAAGGTTTTGGAGTGAAACTGACCTGAGTTTGACTTTCAGCTCTGCAGCTTACTAGTCCTGTGTCCTTAACAGATATCTCACCCAGTTCCTTCTTTTTATATATACAGAAAAATTCCTTATGGAGTCTGTATGAGGATTGAATAACCTAATGTATATAAAGTATTTAGGGCAGTATATGAACATAGTAAATATTCAATAAATGGTAGTTTGGATGATGGTTGCGATGATTGTAAGAAGATTCTAGAGTTTAGTTCAGTGTTTCTTAAACTAAGGAGATAGAGCTGTGGGAACATGGTCGTGGAAACAATCATCAGTTTCAACCGATATAGCTTTGTTCCCCTGAAATTACTTAGTCCAAGCTAGTAAGAGCCCTCAGAAAAGTGATTCTCTCTGTCCCTCCTCTTAAATAGAGTGGCATTACCTCAGCACTTCTGGGAGAGATTGCTAATGAGACATCTCCCTACTTTCTGTATGCTCCTTAAAAGATTTTGTGCATTCAGCAAAGTGATTATATTAAGCTTTGCTTTGTGTTTTAATAGCTATAAGCTAATATTTCTGAGAATGAAAAGGAGGATAAACAAGGTGAAGAATAAAAATACAGTTTTAAATTTCATGTCCTCTTAACAATAATATAACTAATGATTTAGTAAAACTAAAGTAAAAAATCAAGTTTCTCCAGTCCTGCCTTCCCTGTTCCCTCTTGAGTCAAACTGATCAATAACGTTTTCATTGCCCAAATGGGGAGCATTCTTTCCAGCATTATGGCTCTTTCTCTCTGTGCAAAGTAGCTTATACTGTAATTCCCCTTCCTTTGGGAATCCCTAAATAATTTTTTTAACTTGAGTTTCATGGCAAAAACCCAACACACTAAACTGGCATTCCAGAGCCTCATTTGCCTGTGGCATAATTCCACCATTTAGCTGGCTCTGTTATTGGGTGTAACAACAATACTATCAAGATGAACAAATCGTACTAGCATCCAACATGAATTCTGTGTTTTATTTCATCTGGAAAGCAATTTGTCTCCAGTTACTGCTTTAAAATCAGTACATAGTCCTACTCTGATACTGCCTCAAGAGAATTCATATCCCTGCTGTTGACTTTAAGAGCAGGAATCTGAAGATACTTGAATTTCAAATGAGTCAAGTTAAGGGCAGCCTTAATTTAGCAGAAGGTCCTAGAAAAGGATGCCAGGGGATTCCCACAATAACTCTCTGGTTACTTTTTGAAATGAAGCACCCATCTATGAGATGGCTTTAGTTGAAGGTTGAATGGTGGGGATCCTTAACCTCTATTCCACATTTATTTCCCAGATGATAGAAGTGCTTAGAAAATGGTTATGGGGATCAGGATAGTTAAGGGAAATGAATTTTCTCTTGAGCAATATGTTCCTTTTGGAGTACTTTCCAGGGCTTCAGTGAAAAGAAGTAAAGTATGCCATCTAGTGGTAAAAGAAAGAAAGGTTCCTGGGCAGGTTTGTGTGGCACAGTGATGGGCATTGACTTTTTAGCAGGCCCTAGAACATGGTTAGTACTTTTTGAATAGGTCTGCACTGGATACGGAATCTGGGGCACCATCCTTACAAAAACCACTCAATACAACTCTTTTCTCATAGTGAACAGCTATCCCGTCAAGATATGAATAGTCTGGCTCTAAGGAGAGCCTAACTCCTGTTCCCCCACCTCCATGGAAGTAGAAGCAAACCCAGGCATTTATTCCTAAACTTGTCTTGTGCCTGAATTTGCGTGTTTGATAAGGACAGGGGTGAAATGTGAACTTTAAAAAGGAGGATGAGTCAGTCTATCAAAGAATCAAGAATAAATGTTACTCAACATCAGGAAGAGGATAAAGCGCTCTTTGTATTCTCACTAGCTGCATCTTATCAGTAAAAGTTGACCAAATTGAAGGTGAGGTAATATTTAGTTGGCCCAGTATCCACAGTGATAGTGAAGGCTTCCTGATTGTAATCCTCTAATTAACCTCTCATTGACCTCAACTAAAGAGCCCCTTGTCTTTGCCTCCTCATTACTGCCCATTATTACCTCCTTTTCCCCAGTTCTGGAGAAGAGCCATAAAGTAATAATACAATGCACATTTCCTGCAATTCCAACTGTCACTGCATTCCTTGACCAGAGCCTGCTTTCCAGATAGTAACTAGGACATTCCCTTGACCGGAGCTCTGCCAAACCTTTGTGTGCTACCAGCTCCATATTCTACTTGCATTATTATTATTATTATTATTATTATTATTATTATTATTATTATTATTAGAGAAATTGTAGGTTTACGGAAAAATCATGCATAAAATACAGAGTTCCCATATACCACCCTATAATGAACACCTTGCATTAGGATAGTACATTTCCACTTGTACTTTTTAACCATCCCTCTACCCTCTGTCAAGGAAGAAGACACAGGAAGCTTGACCATTTCCACACCTGCTTTTTATTGAACTCATCTAACAGTTCCAGGCCCTTCACACTGAGTTCTCAAACACCACCCATGGAGGTTTAGGAAGGTGCCATCATTCTGTGAAGTCCCAGAACCTACCCAAGTCTCAGAACCCTAAGCTGAATCACCAACCAGAGGGTTGAGAGAGGGAGAGGAAACAGGCAGACCAGAAAGGCAAGGATCTTCAACAAAGGGTACTGATCTCAAGGGAAAACGGGTCCAGCAGTGTTTCCTGAGGTCACACTGAATCCTAAGGAAGGACACTCAGAACTGGGTGGAGCAGGGGACCTGTGGGGTGAGCATCTCGCATCTATATGGCGACTTTGAGGAGGCGCTTGATGTCAGGCTCGATGTTGATGGTAGGGAAGGTGCGGCTGTAGCGTCGGAAGGGCTCTCCCTCTGGCCCTATTAGGAACTTCTCGAAGTTCCAGGCTACATCTGAGCGGCACACAGGGCTCCAAATGATGAACTTGGGATCGGTCATGAGGGAAAATGGGTCATCATAAGGGTAGGGGAGCTTGTCCTTCAGGTAGGCGAAGACAGGATGCTGGTTCTGACCATTCACCTCACACTTTTGGACAAGGGTAAAGGTGGGCTGGAAGCCATTCCCAGGGCGGACATACTTGAGACTATTCAGTATCTCCTCATTCTGACAGTTCTCCTGAGGGAGGAAAAAGAGAAAGACCATGGAAAGGGGAAGAGAGAAATTAAGGATCTACAATGTGAGTCATTCACCCTCCTATACCCCCTTCCTGGGATCATTCTTTTCTATGTATTGTTCTCTTTCTTTTTTCCTTCTCTTTCCTTCTCCGTTGCTTTGCCCTACTCTTGACTTGGAGTTTTCTCCATCACTGCTATTGTTTGATGGTTTACTAGGACATTTCTGAAAGTTGCAGTTCCTGGCTCGGCTGTTCTTTTGTTGGATGATTTAGTACTTTCTATCTATGGCTGCTTTCTCCAGTCTACCCTGGTTGTTCTTAGAGTATCTGTTTGAAGCTTCAAGGAATCTTGAGTTCAGGGCAGAAGAAAGGGAAAGGAGGTCTCAGGTCTTATTGCCAAGAAGCCCCCCTCTTCTACACACACACACACACACACACACACACACACACACACACACACACACACACACACACACACACACACACAGCTGCCACCTTCCCTCTACCCTGGTTTTGCCTCTTTTGCTTCTAGTTACGTGTAAGTTCGAGAATAGCCTTTGCCTCTGCCCTATTCCGTTCTTCAAACTAAGGGTGAAGTTGAGACCCAGAGGATGGGATTTCCAGCTTCTTGTCTTCATTCTGCTTTGTCCTAGAACTGAAGTGCAAATAAGAAGAAGCTTTAATGAAGGAAGACTCCATCCAAGGGAGTCTAGTTCTCAGGTGCCACAAAAGAGCAAATTGGTGAAAACAATCAATGTACTCTAAACGGAATTGCTTAGTGACCACCAGGAATGAATTAAATAGGCTAAAGGATTTAGAATAGGCCAGGGAAGGGGAAGTTAAGGCAATAAAGCTTGAGGGCTACAGATGGTGCATATGTAACTATCATTCTCTCACTTTTAAGTATTATCCCAAGACTCTAAACTTATTACTTGTCTTTCTTTCCCTATTTCCATTCTTGTCCTGTCCTAACTCAGCATTTCCCATCCCTGACAACCGCAAAAAGTCATGGCAACCTTCTTTTTCATGACTCCCTCTCTCCCTGCCTTCCATGCCAGTCTGGAAGTCTGATACCTTCCTCTGGAGAAAGTGCCTGCCTCTGACCTATTAGAGCCAATTAATACAGTCAGTTCAAGGCCGTCATGATATCATGTGCCTAGAGTTGATCTCTGTTAGACTTATCTCTTAATGCACATATCTGGCTGGCTACTGGTAGGTTGTGGACTCCCTCTAGCCACTAGCTAGTCTGAAGTGATGGTGTAAATCTGGATGCTCCTCCAGGGCAAGAGACATACTCCTAAAGAGCTTTAGCCCCTTTTCTCTCTCCCACCCGGCAAAGCCTAGAAAGAGATAGGGAAGGAACAGCGATAGTAGCAGGGGTTATGGCTCAGGTTTGTCATAGCCAATGACACTTCAGCCTTTCTCCTCATATCTCTGCTAACTCTTCCTTGCCTTTATGCCACTATGCATTAAACTGAGGGGATCATAGTAGAAGGCTCACTTAGGGACACTCTCCCCACTTGTGCTATTAAAATCATAAGTGAAAATAGAAGAATCTTTTAAGAAATAACTTGAGATATGCAGGTTGAAGATCTACAACAACCTGACCTATTCATCAGAGACCGAAGGGTACATGTGATACCCGAGAGGAGATGTGTGCACGCTGCACACCCTTAGCCTTCCCCCATATTCACTTTCCACTTAGCTGATTACTTTTTTAAGACTTCCCTAAAAATAATAAATTTGTTTGCATTTGCATAGTTACTTTTATATTTTTAATATTTTTTAGGTACTTTTATATATCTTATTTCCTGATCCTCACAATAATCCTCTGAGTGGTATTGTCCCCAGTGTAAGGATGAAGAAACTAAAACAGAAAGATTGAGTGATTGTCACAAGGGCACAGAGCCATTACACAGCAGAACCAAGATTGGTTGGAACTAAGATGTCCTTAGTCAGTACAATCCTAGTTTGATTCTTGGTCTTCTGTTTCTCTGTGAATTCATTCAACAAATATTTGAGTGCCTTCTGTACCCGAGGCATAGAGGACACAATGGAGAGAAAAATAGACCTGATATTTGCCCTTGTTAAGTACAAGGAGACAATAAACAATATAAATTCACACCTTAGTATTTAATCTCAAAAGACGAGTTACCGTTAGAATCATATATACTTCTCTTTGGTATTCACAAGTACCCAAAGACTGAGATTAACAAAACATCCCTGGGATTCTAGACATACCAATATACATTCACTCACCCTCTCCCCTTATTCTATTTAAGCTTCACCAGCTTGAATATAATATACTCTAGCTTGGATACAATACAAGGGAAACCTCACCTGATGTCCAAATTGGTTGCAAGGGAAGCCAAGAACTACCAGGCGCCTGGGAAAGCGGCATTGCAGCTCGTTGAGCTGGGTGAAGTCTCGGGTGGTTGTGCCTCAGAGTGAAGCCACATTCTCGATCAGCACAGCCCTGCCTCGGAATGCATTGAAATCTACCTTCTCCCCATCCAGGCTGACAGCATTAAGGTCGTAGAAGGACTTGGCGATATAGGCCATGGTGAAGGGATGGAGTGAGCCTCGTGGAGTAGTCTGAGCCTACTTAAAAGGGGTGGGGAGGAAGGAGGAGCCAGGAAGAAGGAAAGGAAGGATCTCAGTGGGGTTTTCAGAATCCCCAGGATGACTTAGCAGAA
>PVIY010042489.1:0-20955 GCA_004026745.1 Myrmecophaga tridactyla
AGGAGTAGATTGGCAAATGGATGGTGGAGTTTTGGGGGCACGACTGAAGCTCCACCTGGGCCCATAGCTCCTCTGATACGTGCACACCCGACACTCTTATCCAAGTCCCCAGTCTCAGGCTCCATTTAGGGTGCTTGGATTCCTATCTGCACCTTCGGTCCGGGCCTCTGAGCTGAGTTCCGGGCCATACGCCCAACAACCTGTTAGAAATCTCCCCATGGATATCTCAAAAGTCCTGCAAACCCTACATGGCTCAGACCTGCTTCCCCTAATGGGGCCCTCTCCCAGGTTCCCTCCTTCATGATGGGCACCTCCGTCCACCCAAGCAGAAGCCCCGGGGTCCCCAGAAGCCTCCCTCCCCCCCAGGCCTCCTTCACTCCCATCCCCAGAGCGCACCTTCCTCTCTCCCCTTCCTCCGGGCTCTCACCTGCACGGGTGGCATCCCGACAGCAGCGGCCCTCAATCCTGGCTGCCCAGGAGAGCCACGTGAGGTGCTTCAAACCACTAACTCACTCCTAACCCCAGGACAGTCAACTCAGAAATGGGGTGGGTGGGACCCAGACACTAGTTTTTAAGCAAGTAAATTTTTTTAAAGTAATTAAAAAAAAATTTGCAGGTGATGATAAGGTGAGCGACCTGCCACTGTAAGGGTCCAAGCCCTAACATCCACAGGGCGAGGGGCAAGGGGGGAATTGGAAGCATCTGTCTCACTGCCTGTCCTGCTCCAACTTACCTGAGTGTGGGCACCCCAGCCTGCATGGCCCAGCTCTGTTTACACCCTGCAAACAGCTCACTTCTGGGGTCCAGGGCTCCAAATAATGGTGGTGGGGTTGCCCTTGGGAGCACTGACCACAGGGCGAGAGGTGGGCTCTGGGCAACATGGTGGGGGGTTCTGGGGTCCTGGGTACATGGGGCATGGTCTAGAAGGTGGGTTCCAGTAGGCACGGTGCCTGGGCCCTACAGAGGCCTCACCCCATAAGGTGGGCATGGCCAGGAGGACAAGAATGGGGCCCTCTAAAGTGAGGGGCCTGCCCCAAATATGGGACTCTCTGCCTATGGCATTGCCCACACTGCCTTCAGATCCCGATGGGATCTCCTCATTTCCACAAGTTCCTCAAGTTCCATTTGAACTTTTCAGCAGTTCCCTCCCACCCCATTACTTATAAAGGCCGAACTTCTCAACGTGACACCACGTGTAACAGGATGTGGCAGGAGATCGAGGGAGACTTCCAGTGGCCACACGCTCAAAGCTGGGAACAAAGAAGGGTTAAGTACTCCCACATCCTAAAGAGAGCCACCAACAATGGGGCAGAGACCTTCCTCAGGGCCTAGTAGAGGAGCAGAAGTAGCTGAGCTCCCACCACCCAGCAAAGCCACCACCCCAACCCTTCCTGGACTATACGGGAAATGGGAGGGAAGCTTCGTGGTCAGCCTGGAGGGGGCCGCAGAGTTGATGGTGACAGGGGATTTCCTGGGGAAGACTGTGCCACCAGGCTAAGTAGGAAGCAGGGAGCAGAGGGCCTTGAAAGAAAAGTCTGGGGTCGCCTCCTAGTTCCTTTGAGCTTTTGGAGCATGCAAGAGAGTCCAGCAACACCTGTGACTTCCTGGGGAGGAGCTTAAAGGTGTGAGACGAGGCAGGGGCTGGAGGGTTGTCTGGGCGATGCTCAGGAGCACCTGGGCTGAGGCAGAAAATGCTGCAAGAAAATCAGGGCAACCACTCTCCAGCTGAGACCTCCAGCGGCGGGGAGGCATGGGTGTCTCCCCTCCTCACACCAGAAGATGTCCTGTCATTTAAAAAGTTCTCTGCCTCCTTGACACCACCCTCCCTGACCCCCAGCCCTGGAGGAGGTGGCTGACAGGGCTGCAACAGGTCACACTCCCCTTCAGGAGTCAGTGGGGGGTGGTAAGGAGTGGGCAGGGCCTTCCCCACCCCCATCCCAGCAGGTCCCTCCAGCTGTGGGTCAGGCCTGTCCTGAGTGAGGATGGGGGAGAAGATGAGATTTGACACAGGTGTGCCTGGTGTTTTAAATGGGATTGGATTGAGTTTCAATAACAGAAAGCTACCAGGAAGTTACGGGGTCTACTTGACATTGCTTGCATCATGCATCCATCCATCCATTCATCCGTCCATCCATCCGTCCGTCCGTCCATCCATCCGTCCATCCGTCCATCCATCCATCTATCCATTCATCCATCCGTCCATCCATCCGTCCATCCATCCATCCATCCATCCGTCCATCCGTCCATCCAATATGCACTGAGCGCCTACTCTGTTCTAGAGGATGGAGTACTCAGTGTAGTGGAGACAGTAAACAAAATCAAACGAGCAGTTGTGAACAGCGGAGATGCTGAGAGGCTCTGGACTGTGGGAGGAGGACGTGTGGGAACCTTTCCTTGCCCTCGGTGGCGGCGGTCAGGGCCACAGCTGCGTCTCCCTCCTGGCCCGGAGGCCCCTACAAAACCTGGCCCATGGGACGTGAGTGGTGCTCGGCCTGCTGTGCTTCCAGAAGCTCCTCTTCCAGGCCCCACCCTCAGGCCACGAGCTGCTTGGACCCCAGTGCCGCACACAGGGGGCCCTCGCGTCACCCCCTCTCTACCTGCTGCTCGAGCCCCCAGCGGGAGACCCGAACCTCACAAGGCCGACCGCCTGGCTGCCCATGTTAGGCACCAGGCTCGGCCTGGCCAGGCCTCCAGACTGAGGAGGAGGCAGGCAGTGGGACGCCCTGCACCTCGCTCTGCCCAAGCCAGGTTCTCTGCTCCGTGCTGGCAGCCACCAGGCGCCTGAGGTCCGGGACCCCACGGCCTCCAAGCCAGCCCACAGCCAGGCGTGCAGGGCCTCAGGACAGAGGGGTGTGGCCTTCCCACCAGATGTGGAGATGACGCTCACCCCAAGGCCCACGCCTGCCGGTGGCCCCAGCCCAGACAGGGGTTCAAGCTCTAAGCTTCAATGTGTGACAACCTTTCTCGGCCTCAGTTTTCCATTAAAAAGATGGGGGTTGGAATACTAACCTCAGGGGCATGTCATGCAGACTCAAAGACCTAAAGAAAGTCAAGTGCTTTGTCTCTACTTAAAAATAAGCATCATCACGTACTTATTATGCTCAGTCAGCATGTTGTTTAGTTTTGCTTGCTCTGACCTTTATAAGGGCTTTCATACCAAGAACAACAAAAACAAAAACAAAACCCCACGAAAAACACAATGGGTAGACCTGTCAGGTGGCAAAGTGCTCTGAGAGCATTTCTCATGTTATTTGAGATGAGGGACCACTTTTTAAAAAGGGTCCCTTCTGGTGGTGATGGTAGTACAATGTTGGGAATGTAATTAATACCACTGAATTATATATTTGAAAGTAGTAAAATGGGAACTATTATGCTGTATTTAGGTTTCCACAATAAAAATTAAAAGCAATGACAACAACCAGGACAACCATAGAACTGTACAACATGAAGAGTGAGCCCTAATGTAAACTATGGACTTATAGTTAATAATATAATTCTAATCCTATCTAACAAGGGTGCTTCCCTAATGCAAAATGTTAATAATGGGGAAACTGTGTTGGGAGGAAGGTGATATGGAACTCTGTACCTTCTGCGCAATTTTTCTTAGACCTACTACAGTCTATTAAAAAAAGTTTTCAACTTGTCATGGACCAATACTTTTGTAAAATACAATTAAAATGAATTAATAACAATTTGCTAGATGCATTTCTAAGCACTCTCTATTTCTGTGCTGACCGTGGATGGATAATAGTGTGTGAGCTGACACCCGACCAAGGACCACACTTTAGAGAAAGGTGGCAGAATAAGGAGTTGAGGCAGGAGGCAGTGAGATGTTACTGATGGGATGGCCGGGACAGCCTCCAGGAAGAGCTGATGTTTGAGGGAGATCTCAGTAAAGGACGGGAAAGGGAGTCCAACCACAAGTCTGGGTGGAGGCTGTGATTGGAAAGAAAACCCTTTTAGGTTTGCCACCCCTGGAATTGGATAGTTCGGTGAAGCCCTCCCTCCCTGCCCTCGGGGACCTCGGTTCTGCCAGGAGTTGCTTTCCTTCCCACACTTCTGATCCTTTGCTGGCACTGTTCCCCTGCTGGAAAGCCTCCTGCCGGGCCAGCACCTGCCCCTTGCAGGACCTCACGCCAGGCACCATCTCCAGAAAGTTTTCTATACCCCCTGAGCCTCAGTTGCCTCATCTCTAAAATGGGGACAATAATACCAGGGCCGGGTGAGGTTAAATAAGCAAATCCAATGTAAAGGGCATCGTGGATTATCTCCCACAGCAAATGGGAGTTATTTATAACTCACAGTTTCTGTTCTTAGCTCTGAGCTAGGAGGAGAGGAGAGACACAAAAACCACAGAAGGGTGGTTCCTGCCCGTGGGAAGCTGAGGGCCTGGTGGAGGTGGCGGCACTAGCCCACTCCCAGCATACAGAGGGTGACGAGGTACAGAGGGAGTGGCAGCAACAAGAGGAGTGGCCCCATGGGGAAGGAGGAAGCTTCCATGATGTCCCTCTTTCATCCTGCACCTCGTGTGGCTCTGGGTGACACCCAAGGCGAGGGGGGTGTGGGCTGGTGCTCAGTGTGGAAGTTTCTGGGAAGGTGGGCTTGGAGAGGAGGGAAGAAGGCGGAACAGCAGCTGGGACCTGGCATGCTTATTTGTTGGGCACTCCGGGGCGAGGTGAGTGATTCTCAGCCCTGCCTGCACTTCGGGATTCCCTGGGGACATTTTCTAAATCCTGATGCCCAGGTCCCATCCATTCCCATTGAAATCAGAATCCCTAGTGGGTGGGGCTAGGCATCTGTCTGGTATTTTTTTTAAGCTCTTCAGGTGTTTCTAATGTGCTACCAACATTGCAAGCTCCAGAGGGAGGTGCTGGGGCTGCGAGGGTGGGAACGAGAAGACCCGCCTGCCTACCTGCCATGACCCCACGGTGCCTGAGGGGTGCCCTCCCTCAGCTTGGCGCCTCGCCTCCCCATCCTGAAAAAGCCCTCCAGGCAAGCAGAGTGAGGAGAATCCTGGAGCCAGGTGCTCCCTTTCCTTCCTTCACAGCCACACCTTCTTTTCTTGTTTCCTGCCCTGAATCTGGCACTCTGGTCACTCGTTCTTGTATCAAGCATCCAGTACATGCCAGGCATTGACAGGTGCTGGTAACACAGGGATAACTAAGACTTGGTCTCTATCCACTTGGCTCTCAGACCCAGAAGTGGAGGAATGGGCAGGCGAGCAGTACTATGATAGATGTATTTTGGTGGAAATAGAAAACAGTATAGTGAAGAAGGCACTGAGGTCAGATAGCCCTGGAATCAGTCCTGGTTCTTGTACTTACTAGCTGGATGGCATTGAGCAAGTTACTTAACCCTCTCTGTGTCTCAGTTTCCTCATCTGTAAAATGGGGATCATAAATAATGGCTCCTCATGGGTTTGTTGGGCTGATTCAGTGAGCTGACGATCCTCATCATGGGTGTGAAGTGTCTGGTGAATCCCAAATGAAGCCTTTTAAGCAGCCCAGCGACCACATCAGCAGTCAGACATGGTCATTTTGCTATAACCCAGGGATTCCCAGATACCACTGGGCATTCCCATCAACTGGAAGTGAAATATATAGGGTATGGGTTCTGCTCCAGAGATTCTAGATTTGGAACCTCTGGGCTGAAGATGGCCCAGGAATCTGCGTCTTAACAAGCTCCTCAGAGGAGTCTACACACAGGTGGTCTGCAGACCGCAACTTAGGAAACATCACTTGCATCAAACACCAAAAATTATTTTGGAAACCATGTGTGGTGATGAAGTATATCAGGGGCTTCTAAAAACAAGGACAACTGGACTAAGTGAACAGTTCCTGTCCTCTGGCATCAAGGGGAGCAATCGGTGCCGGCCTCCCCAGAGGTGTGGGGATGGGTAGAGCGTCCTTCTGATGGTCCCAAGAGATCCTGTTTCTCCTCCCCTGTGCAGCCAGGGGGATCCTGGGAAGGCCAGGACAGAGGTCAACTGTGCCCTGTCTTGTTTGCTGTTCCAACATCTGAGGGACCCTTCATCCCACAGAGCCCCATCAGTTGGGGCCGTGGAGGGCGGGAGGGATGGGCTTCACTTTTCTGCCCACCCACTCCTGGAAACGGGCCCCTGATTTAAATGTATACACACAGGCTGAGGAGGTGTTAAGGAGATATGTCTCCACCCATTCAAGGTGGGGTTGCTTACTAGAGTTCTTTCAGCGGGAACTATTTTGGAAAAATCTTCAGAGCCTACAGAGCCAAAGACCTTTGGAGATGCAGAAGGAAAATGCCCCTGGGAGTCCCTTGGAGAAGCCAGGAGAGAAAGCTAGCAGACGTCACCATGTGCCTTCCCAGCTAAGAGAGAAACCCTGAATGTCATCGGATCTTTCTTGAGTCAAGGTATCTTTCCTTGGAGGCCTTAGTTTGGACATTTTTCTGGCCTTAGAACTGTAGACTTGTAATTGAATAAAATTCTCTTTATAAAAGCCGTTCTATTTCTGGCATACTGCATTCCAGCAGTTTTAGCAAACTAACACAGAAAGAGACTAGGAATGAGAATGGGCCCTGAGCAAGCTGGATGTAATCTCTCCCTGGGTTAGGACTGCCTGGGCCCTCCTTTACCCAGGGCAGAGGATAAAAGTGCTGGTTGGCAGCCAGAAGAGACAAGAAAAAGACAGATAGAGAAGGAGAAGCAGACACTGGAGAGCTGCTGGGGCATGCAGTCAGCGGAGCTGGTCCTGAAGTCTTTGCCTCCTAAACCACTTTCAGTTTCCAGGCCCTACCAGGCCCTGCTACACCACCATCCCTGTTCGTGGATTTCCAGAAGATTGTGCCTCCTTCTTTATCCTTTAGGGTTCCATCCATTATTTGAGCCGTTCTGAAGGGATCTCTGACCAAGACCCTCAGGTAACTCCAGTCAGAGGAAAACCCATCTGCAAAGGATTGACATGCCTTCCCGATGCCTCCACTTGGATCTCAAGCTTAACTGATCCAAAACAAAACACTGATTTCTTTCCACCATCCTGCTCCTTCCCAACTTTCTCAGCTTATTGGATAGCCTCAGCATTCACCCGGCTGCTCAAGCCCGACCCCCCCTGCATGTCATCCATGAGTAGGCACATCCCAGCAGATTCTAGCTCCAAAACAGTATGACTCAGATCAGTCCTCTCCCCTCCTCCACCTCCACCCCCTCAGTGGCCCCTGACTGCTCCCCAGTTGCCCCCGCCGTCCATTCTCCAGGTGGCAGCCAAGGCGACCCCTGTGAAATGTCACTCTCCCTTCCTGCCTTAGATGGTCTCTAAACACTACATGGTCTGCCCCTAACTACTCACTTCTACCCTCCAAGTTCCAGCCACACTGGCCTTCTGATTCTTCTAGATCATTCTGTGCCAGTTCCCGCTCCTGGGTTTCACAGTTACCCTCAGCCTTGACTGTTTTCCCTCTGGCTCCCCATCTGGATGTCTCTTCCTAGTCATCCAGGCCTAGGTCAATGTCATCTGAAAGAGGCCTTTCTGGACTACCCTGATAAAAGTTATTTCCTGCTGGTCTCTACCTTATTACCCTGTCTTGTGTCCTTGCTGGCACTTATCGCTCTCTGAAATGCTGTTCATCGTCCTTCTCCCTGTAAAACGTAAGCTGCATGTGGGCAGGTCGCTGATCGGTTTTGTTCTCTGCTGGCTCCCCACTACCTAGAAACTTGCTAGTACATAGTAGGCGCTCAATAATATTTTTGAACAAAAATACACGTGCATATACTGGAAATCCCTGGAGTTCTAGTTATGCAACCCGGGGCAAGTTAGCCTCCCTGCGGTCCTGTTTTCTGAAACGGGGGTGACAGCACCCGCAAAGCTGACTGGTCGAAGGTTAGGTAAGCTAGAAGATGCGCTGGCACACGCAGATGCTCCATCTAGTGCCTGGAGCGTGGCAGGTGCTGAGTCAACCGCGGCTGTGGCTGCCACGCTGGTTATTAGGGGCCCAGGATTAGAGGCAAAGGATGAATTGAAAAACAGCCCCAGCCTCACAGCCGCAGGAAGTGGCTGTCAGATGGCGTGGGGGGTGGGGCACAAACTCGTAAAATGCCCTGTTTCCAGTTCAGCCACCATCCGCCCAGGAGGGACCTGAGGAACTCGTGTGGGTAGCTTTGAACTGTGGGATTTGAAGTGCCTGGGGGACAGGTGAGTGGAGACAAGATTCCCAACGGAATTCTGGCTGGAGGCAGAAGCACAGGGGAGGGGACGCTCGAGCCAGAGTGACGCTGAGAGGAAAGAGGTGAAGGGAGGTCAGCCGGTCGAGCCGGGGATGAGGGCTGGTCTCAAGGGCCTGAGGAAGGGCCAGGAGGCTCCAAGAAACGTCAGATTCCAGAGATTTTATTGCTGACAGAGGACCTAAATCCTCAGCCATTCCCTGGCAGGCAGATGTAGAAGTCTTCAAATGTCACTTGTCGGAAGGCTACGTCCAGAGCGTGGCTGTAAGACCCTAGGCCCCCGTTTTAGTCTCTGGAATGGGGAAGCCTGAGAGGCAGGCCACACGCAAGACTTTCCCCAGCAAAAGAGCAAAAGGGAAAAAAGGGGGGAGGCTCAGATGAAGCTGTTTTAAATCTCGAGTAAGTTATATGATTTCCCTGTGCCTCAGTTTCCTTCTCTTTAAAACAAATGATAATGAGCTTTCCCACAAGCTTGTGTGAGGATTAAAGTTAGAACATTTTGAGCCCATAGAACAGTGTCTGCGCTTAAGATGCCTAAGATGCTCTCAGTAACTGCAGGCCATATGCTAGTTAAATTCTCTGCAAAAGAGATAATATAGCAGGGGAAAGAGAAAGAGAACTGTAAGCATTCGTGAGTAGGCTGAGGCTTCCCTGAAGGCTTGCTGTGTGACCAGCTGGGGCCAGGCTCCCTGAGGAGGCCTGGGGTGGAGACAAGGCACTGGAAACATTCCTGTCCTTGGGAAGCCCACGCTGGCTGGTGCCCACCACAGCACACACAGACCCACCCGCCCACCCACTTTACAGATTGAGCCATGTAGGCAAAGTCTTCTGGGAGGAGGTCAAGGAGCCTCAGGGAAGGCTTCCTGGAAGAGGAGGGCTTAGGGCTTGACTTCCAAGGCAGGTAAATGCAGGCTGTGTGGAAGGGAAGGCCTGGACCTGCGCATCTGAGGTGCTCTTGGAGAGCAAAGTTACAGGGGAGAGTTTGGGAGCAAAACCAGGTGAGACAGAGGGTGATTAGGACAAAGGGAAGGGGCCCCTATGGTAACTGAGGAGCCCTGGGTTCAGAGGCTGGGTTTGGGGGATGTTCCTCTGATTTCCCCCCAGGAAATCAAGCTCCCCCAGGTCCAGAAGGTTGGACCTGGTCCAGTCATTGCAGCTCCCGTCTCCCCAGGGCCCAGTCCCCTAAGCACAAGCCTCACTTTCTAGCCACCCCAGCCAAGCCCAGCTGGAGGGAGGGCAGGGCCACCCTGGGCCATCTACTGGATTGTTTGGGCTCTACAAGGGCAGCTGGAGGAAAACAGGTCGAGCTGGAGCAGCCACTCCAGCAAACTCACCCTCCCTGCCTCCCTGTACCCTCAGCTTCTCCCTTCTCATCACTTCTCTGCCCTGCTCTGAGCTGCGGGCTTCCCCAGGTGGGAGGGACCAGCTCACCACCACAGGGCAAAGGACATCAGGTATATCTGACCGCCCCCTCTGAGGGGTGGACTGGACAGCTTCTGCTAGAGTGATTTGAGCAGCTGGAGGAATTCTGAGGAGGGAAGCGACATGACCCTGACCTTAACTGAAGTGGGGATGCCAGTGGAAGATGGCAGTAGGCACTGCCCCGAGGGACCCACACACACCCCCCAGCAGCTTTCCCCGTAAGTCCTGTTTGGGTCATTGTTTGAAACAAATCTGTTGATTACAGCTGTAGCTAAACCAAGGGTCTCTGAGCAATTCTGTGACAAGCTCCAGGAAGGTCTCCCAGATTACAGGCAGCGTAAATATGCCCAACTGCTTGTCCAAATCTCAGCTCTGGAACAGTTTAGTTGTATGAGTCACCCAACCCCTCCTCATCTGTGAATCGGGAACAATAATGGCAGCGACACCTGGGGTTGTTGGGAGGGATTAAGTGAATTAACACGTGCAAAGCATTTAGACTTACCTGCACATGGTGAGCACTAAGTATTAATATTATTAATCATTATGTAGCTTGATTAGCAGCTTGAAATGAGTAGGTGCTCAGAGTAGGTACTCAGCTTAGAAGAGTGTTTTCTCTTGGGCTAAGCATAGTATTGTTAACATGCCAAGCCTTTCCCATGTGCAGGCGCTGATCGGACCCCTTTTCCCTGACCAGAGGGAACTGAGGCACCCAGGGATGAAGGGAATGCGATGGAGGGAGGGAAAGGGCCCAGAATGGGAAAGGGAGAAGTCCCCCAAACAGTTTTGTAATGTCTCATCTCCTCCCAGATGCTCTGTTCTCATCAGCCATTAAACAAAGAGACCCTCGCCGTCCCTTCCTGCAGACCCCTCTCACATGCCAACATCCCCCCTAAGTACCCTGCTCATCTTAAAAGCCCCTCCTTTGTTTCTCTAGCCACTTTCCATATTCCTCTGAAAGCACCTGATACATCTGGAAGATCCCCGTTGGTATTTTGCCGAACTTTCTTGCTGGCACTCGATTGCACGGGATTCTCTGTAGCTTTAAGTCTTTTCTCCCTGCATATCTGGACATCTGGGCTGCCAGGGCAGGGCGGGGTGGCCAGGCCCTGGCCCTCTTACCTGGGTCTCGGAGAGGTTCAGCTGCCGGGCCAGCTCCGTGCGCTCACGGCCCACCACGTACTGGCAGCGCTGGAACTCCATCTCCAGGCGGTACAGCTGCTCGGCTGTGAAGGATGTGCGTGTCCGCTTGGGCCGGTCCAGGTCCAGGCCTTTGGGCAGGACGATTTCCCGGATGGTCCCCTTGGCGTCTGCAGGGGCCACGAAGGGAGCCAGGTCAGTTCACTACCTAAGGAGTTAGTCCACCACCAAGCGTCATCTTAATAGGAGCTGGTGACCTAATAGGCAGTGTCTAGGCCTGGCTGTGTGACCTCTGATAAACTGCTCACTCTCTGAGCCCAGCTCCCTCAAATACCCAATGGAGGATGGTGTGTCTAATAGATGCTTGGATGCGAACGGGCCTCAGTCCAAATCTAAGGTCTACCATCATGGCCTGGGCAGAGAAAACTGGGACAACTGGAATTCTGTTATCTCAGGAGAGGAGGGACCAAATGGAGAGATGTGCTGAGTACACAAGTGCATATGAAAGATAGGCTAGGATTGGGTGTGATAAATCAGGGAAAGCTTCCTGGAGACGTCCAGATCTGGGTCCTAAGTCCTGAATACATGCGTGTGCATACATGTGTGTGCCTGTGTCACGTATGCATGGAGGGTCCATGAAGAGGCCAGCTGGAGTGGGGTGTTGGACAGACTGGAGAGTTGGGGTTCCCAGGAGGAGCCCTAGGACAGCTGCTTCCACATCGGGTTGGTGGGGACTCGTGCCACTCCCATGCACAGGGTTGCAAATGATAAGGCCACCCTCCTGGACCTGGATACGTGGGGTCCCCAGTATTTAGGAGTCTGCTTAGGAGAGGCAGAAAACCCTGTGGCCTGTATTCACCAGATATCCCACCTAAAGAGCTCAGGACAAGCAATAGCAAAGCATCCGGCAAAAGTAAAATATAAAAGAGCTTATAGAAAGATACACATTGGCTTTGAACTACAGGGGTGTTGATGATCCTTGTTTGAATCACAGTTTGGGCTTGAAATCTAGTTATTAGAGAATTTAGGTTAAAAAGTAGATGATGGAACTATGCAGCAGCATATCACCACAAAGGATGCGAATAAAGATGAAATTAAACTAACAGAAATTTACCATTAAATAGGAAGAATAGTGGCAATGAAAAACTGTGCCAACTCCAGGCAGCCCTGATCAAACACAGGCAACAAAGAAACCCTTGGTGGTTGCCAGAATTCCCACCTCCCCAGGCGGTCACCGCAGCTGGAACTTGCAATGTGGCCAGCAGCCTTCCCGGCCATGGCGGCTCGTGCTTTAGTCAACCACAGCCGACCCGCCTTTGGTGCTTGTGCAGGGTCAGTGCTGTTTAAGCACTTTGTCCTGATGGCTCAATGAAGCTGGAACTACTACTGTCCCCATTTTGCAGACGAGGAAATGGAAGAACAAAAGTTTAAGTAATTTACCCAAGGATACTCTTGACAATCTTTCCTATACTTTAGAAACATTCTCATTTTACTTTATGAGTAACCCTTAATTCAATTGATAGTTTCTGATGAAGAGGGCTTTGGTCATGGGTAAAAATGGAATCTTCTAGACAGGTTCGTCACTCCCCTGGGAGACGTATGACAGAAGCTGCATTAGGGATGTGCTGTGTCTGCCAGGAGGCTCCGTCTGGTTCTCAGGGCTGTGGATCCTGCGGCTTAAATTCCTGCTCTAGAAGGAGACCCAAGATCCCTCCCTCCAATGCCCCCACCGTATGATTGATGGAGATGGATTTTCCTGGTCTCCAGCTTGTTGGCCCTGCCTCTGGCCTCAGAGACGGCCACAGTTCCATGTTCACACTCAACCCTGGCGGTTACTCTTCAGGGGTAGCCTTCTCTCCCCTCCCCAGGGTGGGCCCTATGAGGTGGCTGAGCAGAAAGCATCAAATGGGGGCACTGATGTTGGGAGAGGTGGTAGGAAGCACAGGCCTTTGGGGAGGACTCAAGTTCCCCCGCCCCCATTCTTCCTACACTCGAGAAGGCAGCACACTACCTGTAGCTCTGTTGTGACTGGGTCCCCTTTGCTTCGGTTTTCACTGCTTCCAACTGTGAGGCCAGACTCAGAACTTCTTCACAATACTCCAAATGACTCCATCTCTGAAGGTATCAGAGAAGAATGTGGATTTTTTTTAAGTTTTTGGGGAGCTGGAGGTGGGGGGTTGGCAGAAGGAAGGGTGGTATCACATCTGGTGCTGGCAACTTCACATCCTCTCCCCAGTAAACCTCTCTGAGTCCATGGACCCGACCCTTGCCTCATCACAAGAGCTGAGGCGCATCCCCATCTCACAGAGCAGCCAAAGCCAGCTCTCTCCCTCAGATCAGGGGGCAGGGACTATACGATATCAAAACAAGCCAAACAAATCAGCATGTAAAAAGGATGCTCAATGTCACCAGCCGTTAGGAAAGTGCAAATTAAAACCACAAAGAGATACAGCTACACAGCTACTAGAATGGCTGAAATAAAAATACTGGCAGTGAAACAAAAAACACTGGCTGTTCCAACTGGTGATGAGGATGCAGAGAAATGGCATTTCTTCAACGAGACTGGAAAGACATTAATAGAGGACTAGTAAAGCAGTGACACATCCTAGGGGAGTCCACATTTCCATACCTGGTGGGGAGGGCTACACAATGCCACAAACCTTTTTGGTTGTATCTGTCAAGGTTAACGATACATGTCACTTTTGCTGCCGCAATTTTGTTTTAGTAGGTGTTTATCCTAGAGAGACACCGGCTCACGTGCTCCAAGGTCTATAAAACTAGGCTGTTAACTGCAGCATTGTTCAAAATATTGAAAAATTGAAAGCTTCCTCAATGTTCTCCCCCAAGAGAAATGGTTGAACATGTTATGGTACATTCAGAGTATAAAATATCAAGTAGCAATGAAAACGAATGATATAATAATATTTATATGACCTGACCTTAAGTAAAAGAAAGTTATAGAATATGTGTAGTACTGTACTGTTTACGTAAACATAAACAATTTTATATGAATTCAGTCATTCAACAAATATTTATTAAGCACCTACTATTCTAGAGTCTGGGGATACAGGAATGGCAAAACAGACAAGGTCCCTACAGACCATGTATTGAAGAGGGGGACAGATAATAAACACATTTTTAAATGTTAATATGCTGGGCAGACAATAAAATAAGATAGGGGGATATTGTAGCCCCCCTCCCCCATAACCGCAAACCAACAACTATAATGTGTGTGTGTGTGATGTTATTTTAGCTAGGGAGGCCAGGGAAGGCCACTCATCAAAGTCCAGTTAATGTATAAATCATTGATACTGTTCCCAGAATATATCCAACTCTTCTTCCAGGCACCTGGTGGGGGTGCCCTTTCCTTCCTCTTTTGAAATTACCTATGACCACATGATTTGTTCTAGTCAAGAGGAAGGGAAGTGAGTCACTTTTGGGGGCACCCTTTAAAAGCCAGTTCATAACTTGCCATACCCTTGCCCGGGACCATGATGGTCCTAGAAGCAGAGTCAAAACGGAACTCCCTCAGCCTGGGCTTCTGAGTCCCAGGACAGACCTCATGTGAGTGAGAAATACTCTTGTGTCCAGTTAAACCTCTGAGGTTTGGGGCTGTTTGTCCCTGAAGCAAAAGCTAGCCCATTCTTGCTGACTCAGCCCCTTTCCCTGAATTGCTCCTCTTCTGGGTGGACTTTTGGGGGAAGCACGAGAAAGAAGGGACCAGCTTTCTTACAGGGGCATCTTTGGAGATAGGGTGAAAATGTAGAAGTCTGAATGGAATGAGCTCTCAATTTTGCTATCCCTTTGGTTCTCTTCAAAGAGGGATGAGAACTGAGGTACTGGGAGGGGTGTGTGAATTCTGCCCCAGGAGCCCTTGCATTGGGGGAGGTGGAAATCCCTGGCCTGATAGCAGCTGGTTTAAGCTCCAACCTCCAGGGTCAGATATTACCCCCTTCTAGTACTTCTCCCAACGACCTGCCTCAAAGCCCTGCCTGACTTCATTTCTTAGCATCTAGTGTTAAGAACTTTGCATGACAAGCTGACTTCTAAGTGTAACCAGATTCTTCCTGCCCTACTCTATAAATATAATGCAATTATTCAGATTTATCCAGAAAATTGAAAATGGAAGAATAGCTAGAAAGCACGTTAAAGGCTAAGAAGAGAATTCTTGCATTACCACATTGCAAAAGAGACTACAAACCTAGAACAACTAAAATGGTATGATGCTAGTACAAGATTTACAAAGCGAATCCATGTATACATGGGGATTTGGTATGTCGTAATAATGACATTTCAAATCAGATACGGGAAAGATTAGACTAAAAGAGAAAGAGTTTTTGGACAATTACTTCAGCTAGTTTGTACTAGAGTAACTTTTTCTCATACTGCATTCAAAACTAAACATGAAATAGATGAAAAATTTAAATGTAAAATATAAAGCTGTAAAATTTGAAACAAAAAACAGAATTTTTATAATTCCCTTCTTGTAATATAAAACTTGCTCTTTTTTTTATGTTTTTCAATTACTAGGGAATATCCTAGGTATGGAAGTATATTATGTAGGGAAAATGAGAAACTTTCACTTTTTACATTTACATAACATAGCAAAAGAGTATGCATCTGTATTTATAATAGAAAAGGTATTTTTATACTTCAGAAAATGAAAGATATCATTAATGAAATATAAACTAAAAAAAATTGCAACCCATATGGAAAGCAATGGGTTACTATTCAAAATAGAGTTTCTACAAATCAGTAAGAAAAGGATATTTGAAAAATAAGATTGGCCTAAGGAAATGAATTGATAACAAATCTACTACAACTAAAATGGTGTGATGCTAGTATAAGATTCATGAAGCAAATCCAAGAAGAAATACATCTGGCCATAAATAGGAAAAGATGCTCAACTCCACTAACAAAGAAGTACAAATTAAAATGCCACTGGGTGGGGGTGGGGGAGCAAGGGCAGTTCAGTGGTGGAATTCTCAGCTGCCATGTGGGAGACCCGAGTCTCTCCATGTGGGAGATGCGGGCCCATGCACTTCCTAAAAAACAAACAAGCAAACAAAAGAAAGAAACAAAAGAAAGAAAAAACAAACAAAAATTCAACAAATGGTGCTGTGATAACAGGATATTCACATGGAAAAAGAATGAAATGTGACCCATGCCATATAGGACACACACACACACACAAAAGTGCCACTGGGGTGTTACTTATCACTTGCAAGATTGGCAAGGGTAAAAATGATATATACTCTCCAATGTGCAGAGAAGACAAAGTTGGGGTATAAGTGATGAAATTTTTTTCACAGAACAATTTGACAATATTTGTTCCAAGTCAATGTATGAACTGTAATCGCAAGATTTGGAGAAACAAGCACTGTCACGCATTGCTAGTGGGTATGTACTTTGGGACCATTTCATAGAGGGCAATTTAGCTTTATCTTCAAAATATAGACACACATATCCTTGGGCCCAGTGACTCTATTTTTAGGAATTTCTCTGACAAATACACCTACACATGTAGAAATGACCTGGGAACAAGGATTTTCTTTATAGCATTATATATAATGGCAACAGATAAGAAACAAACAATAGGGTATTGGTTACATACACTAAAGTCCATCTGGGCTCAATAAACAAATTCTATGCATTTGTAAAAATGAACAAGAAGTTCTTTCCATCTCCAGATAGATTGGTAAGTGAAAACAGCAAGGTGTAGAAAATATGTGATGACACCATTAAGTAAAAAAAAAAAAAAAAAAAAAAAAAAAAAAAAAAAAAAAAAAAAAAAAAAAAAAAAAAGAAAAGAAAAAGTAATAAAGCTGCACTGATTTGCATACACATAAAAATGTAGAAGTTCCACTCCCAGTCCATGCACTTCTCCCAAAACAAAACAAACAAATTCAACAAATGACAATAATGGGATAGTCACATGGAAAAATAATGAAATGTGACCCCGCTATACAGCATACCAAAAAAAAATAATAATAAAATAAAATCTGGAAGGACATTTCAGAGAGCACTAAGAATAGCTGCCTTTGCAAGAGTGGGAACTGGGCAAGCGCGACAGGGATGCAAGGGAGATTTTTCACTGTGTACTTAAAAAAAACGTTTTGATATTTGAATCATGAGAATGAATTGCCCGCTTTTAAATTACATGGAAAAAAGTGTTTTACAAATTTAAGTTGTGTAAAGCTTTTGAAGCAGCAGTTCACTGTTAGGAATTTATCCCATGGAAACATTCAGGGAAGTGCGCAGACCCGTGCCTTGGGAGCCATTTCATAGCGTTAATCACAAGGAAAACTGGCGCGCCCTTCAAGAGGCTGGTGGAACTGGGCTTTTCCAAACCATATATTCTACAGTATGGAACAGCCTGAAATGGTGAGTTGAAAAGACGACCCCTGCAGATTAATTTTTTCAAAATGTAAACTGCAAAACAGTCTAGTGATAAGATTCTGCTTTTGTGAACGTGTTTGTATCCAAGCGTTGGGAAATCGCCTGGAAAGACACGCCGGGAACTGAAGGAGACTATTCCAGTACGCTTTTGTAGCGTTTTCTTTTGTTATTTTTAATTTAAGCCATCTATCTATCTGTCTACGTTGTAAAGCTCTGCTGACGACGGGGTCCTTCTTACAGTTACTTGGATGCTAGCGGTGGGCGAGGGAGCGAGCCGGAGCGAGGGAGCTGCCAACGCTTGGAACAAAATAGAACAAACAATGGCTTCAATTACCCGGTTATTTTAATCTCCAGCCGTGGGCAGGTGCGTGAGTGTGGTAGGACGGGGCGTGTGTGTGTGTGTGTGTGTGTGTGTGTGTGTGTGTGTGTGAGGAGAGGTGCAGATTTATCCAGTTATTTCTCTCAATGCTTTGGCTGGCTTTGTGGGTGGAACCCCACACCCTGCAGCCGCAGACAGCCGGGAGACTCATTACTGGTGCGGCGGCCCCCAGCGCTTCCCAGCACCTCTGCCTGCAGGTGCTGGGCTCCTCGGCGCATCTCTGGTCCTGGGGGCGGCAATCTGGGACTCCAGCTACTGGTAGCGCCCATCCAGGGAGATGGCGTGAATTCGGCGGACGCGGTGACCGCTTCCCACGCGGTGCCGGAGCTGTACGGAGAGAACCCGACTCCGGCACCCGGCTCCGGGGCAAGTCGATCTCTGGTGTGAGAAGCTGTGTGCGGGCAGCCCCGGCCCAGGGTCGGTCTGGCACGGGGTAGGCGTGCATTAATGCTTACTGAGGGAATCTATGAGCAGGTGAACTGGCAGAGCAGCGGGAGCGCGTGGGAGACCGGGTTGGAGCGGTGGTCCCCGGGTTGACGCAGGCCTGAAGCAGGCCTGGCGCGCCGCCTCCCTGGACAATGATCAAGGCCACCAGAGCTCCGCGGGCGTCCACGGGCCGTGGCAGGGTCCGGGTGGTCGAGAGCCCCAACGTGGTTGGGAATAGCCAGGCGCCTACATTCCAGGAAGGCTCACTCCCCTTCGGGGCCCTGTGTTGGAAAGTCTCAGACCGCGACGTGCAGCCCGGCGGACACACAGCCGAGGAACCCACTAGGGCTCTCCGCAAGGGTCTGGGCAATCGTTATTTTATATTAAACAAAAGGGAATTTAAAAAAATCGTATGCTGTTATTCCCCAGCTAAAATAGAAATCAAGGAAATTTAGAGAACGAGAGATTGGCCTACAGCCCCAGGTCCGAGATAGGACGCCAACTTGAGGAAATGGCGTGGGGGCCCCCGAGAGGCGTAGACGCCCTCCCTCCCCATAGGTGGCGCCCGCGTAGACGGGTCCCGGGCGCGCGCCGCGGCGGCCCCCGCCCTTCCTCTCAGCCGCGGCTGCCACTGACTGTCCTGGCCTCCGAAGGACTCGGTCTCCATGCCCGACGGGGTCACCCGGGGCCCTCTGGGGGTCTGTCCCTTCGGGTGTGTGTGTGTGTGCGGGAGAAGCGGTGGCAGGTTCACTGTCACCCGGGTCCACGCGGCCACGCAGGGGGCAGAAATAGCTTGAGAACCGAAGGAGCAGCGAAACGCCCTGCACGATTCCTGAAAATGAAAACAGTGCATGCAAGACACACCAACACACCAAACACATTTGCTTACTGGTCTGTTCTGTGAGGGGGGTAGCAGGGGTGGCGGGTATATAAAGGGAAAAATAACAATAAGAGGGCCCGGCATAGACCTCGCCAAGGGAATGCGGGTCCTCCCGCTAAAAGCAAATCAAAAGGAAATACATAACAAACCTAAAACAAAACAAACCCAAGAAAATTTAAATGAAACCCAATACCCTTACAAACTCTAAAAGTAAAGACAATTCTCAAAGGGCTGTCCTCCGCATGCACGGTTTAAACTCCAACCGAGGTCTGGAGGACTGATCCTGGATTATCGCGTCCTATTAACAGACTCAGATGTTGCCGCTGAAGTCACGCGGTCCAGGAGAACCTCGGCCGCGGGACTCGCAATCTAGTGCTCATTCCAGTACAACCCTCTGCCCGGCCGCCTCCGTTTGCCCGAACGCTCGGCCGTACAGGGCGCCGGTGTCGCAGCCTGACCCCCGCTGGCTGCAGGAAATCTAAGCAGAAAGCAAGCAAACGCCCAGAGGAGCTGAGCCTCGACCCGCTGCAGGCGGCTCCTGATTCGAGTCCCCAAAGCTGCCCTTGGTCTGGCGTCTTCAGCCGCCCGATGCATCCACCGCGCTGTGTGGACCTGTCCGGACGTGCGTGTTTCTGGAGCGCTGGTCCAGCGCTGCCCGCGGATTCCCAAGAGATCAGGAACCCTCTCAAGGCAACCCCACCCCCACCCCGCCCCACCACCCGAACCGCGGGAATGGCCCAGCCCGAGCCGGAGGGCCCAGGTTTCGCGCGTCCCCCTACGTCCCCAGGCCCCCGGCGTAGGTCCCTCAAGCTCCTGGGCGAACGCGTTTCCGCTGGGGGCGGGGGCAGCGGGTCCTTAGGCCGAGGGAAGCCGCCGTCATCCCGCCCTCCGGCTCCCAGCCCGAGAGGTGGGGAGCCCGGCGAGGAGCTCGGCGGATCTCACCACGCGAGAGCGCTCCGGGGGCAGTCTTTGGGTCCTGCCCCAGCCAGGCCAAGGCCGCCGCGCAGAGATGGCGGAGAATGCGGCCCGAACGGACGGTCAGACCCGCAGGAGCGGCGCCCAGGCCCCAGGGGCCGCTTGGGGCGAGCAGAGACCCGCGCCAAGCACTGCAGAGAAAACTCGTTTGGTCGGGTGGCCAGGGCGCGCCGGCATTCCCGGCTCTATCAAAACGGTTGTTGATATCGGGTCCTGGTTAATTTGGGAATGGGGGGGTGGGGGATGCGTCTGAGTGTATGGGTGCAAGCGTGGGTTTGGGGGTTACGGGGTGCTTGCAGTGAGAAGTTGTCCCACCTCTTCTGCAGATCCCGGCTCCACCGAAAAGGCCGCTGAGCCGAGGCCTCGGCGGGCCACTGGCTGTGCTGGCGACCGCGCAGTGCAGTTGGGGTCAGGGCTGGCAGGCGGCCTACTCCTTCCGGTGCCGCCTGCCGGGGTGGGCGCGCCTTTTCCAATAGATATGAAAGGATCCTCCCCACCGCTCTCGGGTCTATAGGCCCTGCGCACCGAGGTGTGGAGCATCCTACGGCCTGGATGGTGCCGGTGGAGGGCTCGTTGGGTCCGCGGTGGGCTGTGTGGGGCTGTTTGTGCCCTACGCCCTGCCATCTCGGTAGCGGTGAAGCAGATTCCATTTTGAGACCAGGATGCAACAAGGTCAGCCTGGCTGGCTCCCTGCCAGGTATTCCGCAGAGGCACTCGGAAGCTTGAGTCAATGGCAGAGCAAACATCCCTTTCAGGGGCCTTGGGAGGACCACATGGTGTGGTCTCCCCTCCATCACCACGGGGTTCTTGACCTCTATGCGGCTCTTCTCCCAACACAGGTCCAGTCACTGGGCCCAGAGCAGGAAGGACACTGAGTCCCCACACTAGGGGAGGAGGGGAGGACTCTGGGGACCAAAGTCCATTTCTCCACCGGCCAGAAGTGGTTCACAGGTCACCTCAGAGATTCCTTGTCCATCATTTGTCATTCAAGGAATATTTATGGAACTCCTGCTATGACGTGTTTGCAGTTTTTATAAACATCCTTAGCTCAGCCCATCAAGACAAGGGGTATGGGTCTCTTTACAGATGAGGAAACTGAGTTTCCTACAAAGACTCAAAGAAACTGGTTCAAGTTCAAAGCAC
>PVIY010042490.1:0-20938 GCA_004026745.1 Myrmecophaga tridactyla
TTTGGTATGACCACAAAGTGTGTTCTTGATAACAGCTGAAGTTTTGCCAGTATTGGCAATTGGTCACTAAGTGAGACAGTGTGCATGAGTCCACATTAGGTAAGTGACAAGTACCTCATGTATATACACTCATGATAAAAACAAAGTATGTACACCATACAAAAAATGGATCAATGAATTAAATTTAAAAGCTAAAACCACAGGACTCTTAGAAGAAAACACACGAGTAAACCTTCATGACCTTAGATCTGGCAATGGATTCTTAGATATGACACCAAAAGATGAGCAACAAAAGAAATAATAGTTAAATTGGACTTCATCAAAACTTTTTTAAAAAACAAAACTCTTGTGCATCAAAAAACGCCATCGAGAACATGAAAAGACAACCTACAGAGTGGGAGAAAAGAGTTGCAAATCATGTATCTAAGGGACTGATAGCTAAAATATCTAAATTAATTCATTTAATTAAATTAATATTAGTATCTATACTCCTTCTACTCAACAATAAAAAGATTAGCTGTGGTAGTCAGATTCAGTTGTCAACTTGGCCAGGTGAAGGCATCTAGTTCTGTTGCTGTGGACATGAGCCAATGGTATGTGAACCTCATCTGTTGCTGATTAC
The DNA here is from genome assembly GCA_004026745.1 of Myrmecophaga tridactyla. NCBI lineage: Eukaryota > Metazoa > Chordata > Mammalia > Pilosa > Myrmecophagidae > Myrmecophaga > Myrmecophaga tridactyla. Next base: position 623 of record PVIY010042490.1, read on the forward strand.
ATCTGCAGTCAGCTAGGAGGTGTGCCTGCTGCAATGAATGACATTTGACTTAATTGGCTGGTGCTTAAGTGAGAGAGCACAACAAAGCACAACCCAAGCAGCTCAGCATACCTCATCTCAGCACTGGCAGCTCAGCCCAGGCCTTTGGAGATGCAGAAAGAAATCACCCTGGGGAAAGTTGTTGGAACTCAGAGGCCTGGAGAGAAGGCCAGCAGAGACCATCCTGTGCCTTCCCACATAAGAAAGAACCTCAGTTGAAAGTTAGCTGCCTTTCCTCTGAAGAACTAACAAAATAATACCCCTTTTATTAAAAGCCAATCCATCTCTGGTGTGTTGCATTCTGGCAGCTAGCAAACTAGAACACTAGCTAATGAAAAAATGTGCAAAAGACTTGAATAGACATTTTTCCAAAGAAGATATACAAATGGCCAACAAGCACATGAAAAGCTGGATCATGTATTATGAGAGGAAAGATCTTTGCATAGACAGTAAGGTATGGAAAGGATGAGTGACCCAAGAGGTGTAGGGAAGAAAAGTTTATTAAGTACTCAAAGATCCTCCTAAAACAGAGAGGAGCAGCAGGTCTTGCAGGGTCACATGGAGAAATACTTCATGAGTGTGGGCCCAATGAAGGAGGCAGGGAGCAAAAGGTTAGAGTGGACCTGGGGACTAAGTCTTTATGACATTACATGGGTGGAGTGAAGTAGTTGGTGAAGTAAGAGTGGAGACTGAGGAGTTTATATTTGATTTTCATGGAGGCTTGAACCCAGGAAGGACCTGGGGAGCAGGGAGAGAAGCTGTTTTTCTTGCATAAACAGGTGTCAGGGGTGATCACTGAAGAACTAATAAGGGGGTCGGAGGTGCTAAGGCATTGATTATGACAATGTAAAAATCCCTTATGTCACTACCAACTTTGGAGATTCTGAAACAGCATGAATTTGTGAAAAGTCCCTACTTAATTTTAATTCCTGATGGGTAGTATATTGTATGATATCCAGAATAGATGAATCCATAGTTACAGAAAGCACATTGGTGGATGCCAGGTGCTCAGTAGGAGAGAGAACAGAGAATAATTGCTTAATAGATATGGGGTTTTATTTTAGGGTAATGAAAATGTTCTGAAACTACAAAGAAGCTATGTTTGCACAACATTGTAAATGAACTAAATAAATTTCACTGAATTGTTCACTTTAAAGTGGTTAATTTATGTTATATGGATTTCATCTCAAAACCCAAAACAAACTGGGGCTGACTTTGGAATCTAAATACAGGATGACCTAGCCAATTCCATAGTTCACGGCTAACTTTCTACCCCAGATATACCAGAGGGTAGGTCATTCATTCATTCAGGCTTTTCCAAATGTCTACCTTAATGATAGCTACTTTAATAATAGCTAAATATAACATTTAATAACATTTAATAAAAAGCTTACTATGTGACAGGCATTGTGCTAAGCACCTTAAAATTATTACCGCATGTAATCTGCACAACAACCCCATGAGGGAAGTGTATTATTATCCCCAGATGAGAAAAAACAGAGGAATTAGGAAACTTGCTCCATAGCATATAGCTGTTTGAGCTGCCAGAGCTTAATTTCCATCCCAGCAGCCTTAATCCAGAGCCTGTGCCCTTGACTGCTGTACCTTCATTGCCTTATGAAGGAGGTTCTATAGTAGGCATGGTTAGGGATGAAGTCAATGAACTGTAATTAACTCAGAATGAAACAGGCACAGAACAGTGGTTGTCAGCCTTTTCTTTCCTGACGCACATGCCAGCTGATATGCATGCATGAGGTGCACTCTCCCAGACAGCACTGGCATTATGCATAATTCCACTCCTTTCCTTCCTTCTCCCCCACCCCACCCCAGACAGCATATTGGAATGCAAGTGAGTATGAGTGACGTTATTATAGGGATGCCATTGTATCAGTGTTAACATACAGCCGTAATAAATCCTTTGCAAATGTTTGTACTATAGGAAGTTAATGGGCATAAATCTTAGTATACAAATGAAGGTATCCAAGAAATATGATGTTTCTTTTATTTCTATATATCAACTTCATTTTGGCTCTGAATACTCAGTCTTTTGAGCTGGCAGGAAAATCAGCTTCTGTCATTCTGGGCTGAACACTCCCCCCCCCACCCAATCCCCGTGAGGTTGTACCAAAATTCTGGGGTCTTTAACGCAGGACCAACATGTTGTATTAGGCAATTATCTATACTGGTTCCACTGAGACTGTTGCTGTTTTTAGCTCAGGGGGGTCCCTTTGGCCTTTGGGGGTCTGAAACCTATGGGAAGACTGGGAACCTGGGTCCCAGAAGCCAGCTTCCCCAAGTAGACACTGTCATTTCCTCTAAAAAGCTGCCTCAGAACTGTCTCTCTTCCCCCTGGTCTAGGGCAATTTCTTTTTCTCAGAGGGGAATCCTCTCCTAACTTTCTCTCTGAGACACTTTCTCTACAATTTTCTTCAACAGGGATTTTACTCTTTGGCAAAAAAAAAAAAAAAAAAAAAAAAAGAAAGAAAGAAATCCAGGAAGTAAAGCACATTTTTCTGCTCTTGTTCTTGCCATAAAACCACTTGCTAGGCAAGTGAGAATCAAAGCCTTAAGCATCAGAACTAAGGCCTTAAAACTCTTAGAAGAACATGTAGGAAAATATCTTAGAGATATTGTGGTAGGAGGTGGTTTCCTAGACCTTTTACCCAAAGTACAAGCAGTGAAAAAAGAAATAAATAAATAGGATCTCCTCAAAATTGAATACTTTTGTGCATCATAGGATTTTCTCAAGAAAGTGAAAAAGCAGTCTTCTCAATGGGAGAAAATATTCGGAAACTACATATCCAATAAGAGTTTAATATCCAGAATATATAAAGAGATCCTACAACTCAACAACAGAAAGACAAACAACCCAACTAAAAATGGGCAAAAGACATGGATAGACACTGTTCCAAAGAGGAAATACAAATGGCTAAAAAGCATATGGAAAGATGCTCAATTTCACTAGCTATTAGGAAAATACACATCAATTGTATTTGAGATACCGTCTCATACCTGCTAGAATGGCCATTATCACAAAAACAGAAAACTACAAGTTCTGGAGAGAATGTGGAGAAATTGGTACACTTATTCACTGTTGGTGGGAATGTAGAATGTTTCAGGTTCTCTGAAAGGCAGTTCCTCAGGAAGCTAAACATAGAATTGCCATATGAGCTGGCAATCCTATTACTGGGTCTATGCTCAGAAGAACTGAAAACAGAGACATGAATAGACACTTGCACACCGATGTCTTTGGTGGCATTATTCATGATTGTCAGTGGATGGAGGTGGCCCACAGGCCCATTGACTGATGAGTGCAAGGGTGAACTGCGGTGTATACATATGATGGAATATTGTATGGCTGCAGGAAGGAATGAAGTCATGATGCATGCAATAACATGGTTGAAACTTGAGGACATTATGTTGAGTGAAATAAGCCAGAAACAAAAGGACAAATAGTGTATGGTTGCACTAATATGAACTAACTATAATGAGCAAACTCTGAAAGTTAAATTTGAGAGCACAGGTTATCGGGAGATAGAAAGAGAGCAGAGATTGGGCAATTAATGCTTAAAGAATACAGAATGTTTAATAAAGTTGATTGTAAAGGTTGGAAATAGATAGCACAATACTGTGTGATGGTAACACAATATTATAAGTGTAAATAACAAAGCTGAGTGTGATTATGGCTGAAAGAGGAAGATTAGGGTTGTTTATGTTACCAGAAGGAAAGCTAAAGGACAAAAACTGGGACTGTATGATTTCACTAAACCTAGAGTGGATGATGATGGTGGTTAATTGTACAAATATAAGAAAGTTAATACATGAACTAAAACAAATGCATGTCACTATTACAAGGTGTTAATAATGGGGTGGTAAATGGGAAATAATATAAATAATGCAAACTAAGGTCTATAGTTCACAGTAACAATGTAATATTCTTTCATTGATTGTAACAAAAGCACTATGCCAAGGCTAAATGTCAATAATGGGGAACATAAGGGAGGGTATGGGATTTCTTTTTCTCTTTTTTTTCAGAAGAAATGGTAATGTTCTCATATAGATTGTGGTGGTGAGAGCATAACTATGTGATTATACCAGGAGTCATTCATTGAACACTTAGGATAGATTGTGTGAATAAAACAGCTTAAATAAAGATTTTTTTGAAAAAGAAATTGATCATAGATGCAGGGGTTTATTTCTTGACTCTGAACTCTAATTAATGTGTATGCTTATTCTTTTTTTCTGCACCACAGTTTCTTTACCACTGAATTGTAGTAAGTTTTGAAATTGGAATGTATGAGACTCTTTCCTTTATATTATTGTTTTGTCTATTGTTGTGCCCTTGCAACAACATGAATTTTTAAATCAATTTGTACAAATCAATAAGCTGGAGATATGGTAAGGGAAAAAAGCCAAGAAATAAAGTAAATTTTCTGCTCTTGGTCTTTCTACAAAACCTCTTGCAAGGCAAGTGAGTGAGAAGCTTCTTGAATTGGGAGGAGAAAATAGTAACAAAAGTAATAACTGATCATTAGAGTGGGCTTTACCTGGAAACAGAATTTCTTCATTTATTCTTGCTCCTCTTCTCCTCTTTCTTCTTCTTCATAAATGAAAATATCTTTGTTTTTGTTTATAAAAGATGCCACTGAGTAAATTAACAGTAAAGATAATGACCGGTTGGTATTTTTTTCAGATTTTTAAAAATATATTTAACGGCATTCAAGAAATATTTGACTGGCTACTGTACCTTAAGTTCTGGTGAGGAGATTGATCTTATTCAAAGTGTCCATCCATTGGACAATTTGAAGGGTAATAAGCTGATCTTCTTTACATGTTTAACAAATTGCACTGGCTATTCCATGGAGAACGAATTGTAACGACAAGAGACTATCATAGAGGTCTAGAAAAGAGATAATTGTGGCTGGGATCAGATGGTCATTATGGATGTGGAGAGATGAGAGATTCTAGATATTCTTGGAAGGGCCAGCTGACAGGACTAGCTGAAGGCTAGGTACAAAGATAAAGGGCAGTGAGGAATTGAAGACCGTTTCTAGGTTTGAGACTTGAGCAACTGTGTGGATGACAGTGCTATCTATAAAGATAGGAACTACTAGGGGAAATGTCTTTCATTTCTTAAGATATCCACCAGAAGAGCACTTCTAGAACTTCTAGAACCTTCCAAAGTCTAGTGTTTGTCTTCAAAGTAGGACTGAATCTTTACCAGGGGAGACAAAGGATATGCCAATAGGCTGCAGGGAGATCATTTAAAACATTGACTTAAACTTGTTTTCTTCTCATCCTTTTAAATTTATTCTTCTTTATATGCCTTACAATATGCATGTTAGTACAGCACTGTATATATATATATACACACACACACATATACCATTTGTAAATATTTAAATAAAAATGACTGAATAAAGGAATGAATAACTATTGGTTGTGGCAAATGGCTAGCTAAAATTTATCCTTCATTCCAGAATATACAGTTACAGCAGGACAGCTGCTGCCCAGCCAGAGACAATTTTTCCAAGACCTTTTGCAGGTAAATGGGGCTAGCTTTCCCCAAAGGAAGGTGACCGGAAATGATATGTGCCAGTTCTGGACCAAAGTTTTTAAGAAGCAGATATGCCTCCTTCATACTCTTTCCCCTTCTGCTGCCTTAGATGCAGAAAATAGCCAGGCCTTGGGGATGTCAGAGGCCCAAGATGAAAGGATTCTGCATCTCTGAAACATTGCTTGGGGGAGGAAATGCTAGGAACATCCACTTCAGCCTATTGTATGAGCAAAAAATAAACTTCTATTTCAGCCATTATACATGGTTGCGTGTGTCACCACAGCCTGGCCTAGAGGAAACATGTTTAACATTATTTTATGGTTTTGGCTATATGCAAAATATGTTTGGAAGTCACTAGTCTAAGCACTTGCCAAATGCAAATGAAATGACCTGTCCTGCCGTACCCAAGAGAACAGTAGTTTATCATTCCTATGCATTCCCTTCCCATAATCAAAAGCTGCAACTATGGAATAGTACTTAAGCCAGCTGAATGTTACTTTTGTAGAATTGAAAGTAGTAGAATATTTTTTAGGAGGACTCATAAATTCAGACTAACACTAGTTATTAAAAGTAACAAACCTTATTGGTATTCAAGGAATCATCTTAGAAAATATGAAAATAATAAATATTATTGGAAGAAATCAGTGAAATGGCAAAATGGAACATTTGTTTGGCACAGAAGACTTGCCACTACTTTCCTGTCCTCAGATTTTAGTTTAAATTATCTTCTTTCAAGGCCTGTGAACTTGAAATCCTAAGTGCTTGGCAGTTACTTTTGCAAATGAAATAAAAGTTCTTTGCATTTCCCCTACCCTCCTCCCTGGGGTTCACATAATGAGTTTCTCAGAAAGGTTTTCTGAAAGCATTCAGCTCAGAGAGGAATAGAATGATGCGCCAAGGCAATATAAATGAAAGCTGAGATCAACAGACCGTGATTAGTGATTAACGTCGGCTTGTGGTTATATTGGCTGAGAAAGTAATGTTAGCTACCTGTAAACCCCACAAGGTGATGGAGAGCTTGCTGTTATCCCTACTGTTCTCCAGAATTTATCAGCAGGAAAGAAAAATGGAAAAAGATTATAACTCCTAGAGGTTCCAAAATTCTTTTTGCAACAGCAGGTAGTAAAGGCTTGGGTGTCAGCTATGAATGAATCGTAGGGCCTTTGTGTGGTGGCAGGGAGAAGTGTCAGCATGTTGACACTAATCAAGAGCAGCAAGAGCCTCTAGATAGAAGGGGAGAATGTGGCGGTAAATAGAGTATGAACTGCAGACCAATTCATCTTTCTAACCGGAGAGTTTTAGCCAGTTGCTGTTGAGGGAAAACTCATCGTTAATATTAGGGAAATAGAGTTATATGGTCCTCGTTCACTGAGGAGGAATAAATGGTTTTAGGGAATGGAATTGTGAGGTGCAGGAGTTCTGGTGTCTGTGGAACTGGTGAAAGGCTACATGATGGGGAATCCAGGGACAGTTGGCTAGGGAGGCAGAGAAATGGATTTCAATGTCATCTTGGATCTAGCAGCTAATTTCTCTCCTTTTCCCTTCCCTTCTCCTTCATTCTAGTAAGGAAACTAAGAATAAAAATGTTGGAACCTGCTGTTTTATTTTTCACTCAAGAAACTGATTAATGAGGGCTGCTGCGTTTAATCAATGGTTGTCTATCTCAGCGTAGAAAACACTATTTTGGGGAGTAGAAAAAAAATATTGGCAATCATTCACCTTGTGGAGAGTGGCATTATTTTGTATGTGGTTAGAGGCACAGGCTTTTGCCTCTAGAGAAGCCTGAGTTAGCATACTTCTTCCTCCACCAAGCTCACTTAATAGCTGGATGAACTTGAGAGGTCACTTCACTTCATTTTTACATGAGACCCCTCTCCCAGGAAATGCTGATAATAATAGTACTTGCTTCTTGAGTTTGTTGTGAAAATTGAGCCAGGGACTTTTACGCAGTAAACGTATGAAACTGTTTGTGGTCTACTTTGTTTTCATTATCTACTATCTTTGCAGAAATAAGCTAGTGGATGTATTTGTGGGTACTCTGGTTTCGAGTTCCTGCTCCTGGTTAAATCTTCTGTTGGATATTTTCAGAACTTCTACCCCCCATTGTTGAAACTGGAGAGCTAATGTCACCCCCTTTCATTTCAGTCTGGAGCATTCCTCTCTCTTTCTTGCCTTAGGAAGTTAAAAATGAATGGATCGCAAAGTGAGTATGCTTTAATTTCTGAAGAGAAACTGTGGAATATTAACTTGAATACTTGGGATTTTTTGAGCCTAGTCAATGCTAGGTACCCTTACGTAGTTTGTGCAAGGTGTTATCTCTGTCTCAGGACTAGGCAACCTAAATGAGAAAGCCAATTTTTAGGGGTACAGTCAGTTTTCTGTCCATGGACAAGATGCACCAATATCCCAGCTATTATATTTGTTTTATATAAGAACTGCTTTCAAGCAGTGCATACTTTAACCTCTTCAAACCTGACTCTTTGTATTCAGAAATAGGAAAAATCAGGGTTCAGTTCAGGAAACAGAACCTATTCCAGGTATTTCAAGTAGAGGGGTTCTAATATAGGAGATTAGTTGCTTCAAAAATTATTGAAACTGTTAGGAGGAATGGGCTCTAGGCTGTACCTCCAGGAGTAACTTCTAGAACAGAACTGACCCACAAGGGAAAGGATGACCTCTGGCCCAATGAAGAGAGGCAACTGCAGCTTCTATTGGAACCATTGAGTTTAAAGACATGAGTTAGAGATCAGACAGACATTCTAAGAAGCTACTTCTGAGGTTCTTCCTCCAAAGTGTCTGGATAATGGAACATAGAATCTGATGATCTTTATTGCCCAGTCCACTGAGGAGGTGGAGACTGATGCTGACAACTGTTCTCTGCCAGCAAAAAAACTGCACAGCATCAGGGAAATGGCTTCTGCCCCATTTCCACCTTCCAAATCTCTTATGGGTGTATCTAATTGATAGAACCTAAGTCACACCATCTCCTAACTAGAATCCTGGAAATGTCGTTTTCACTTCCAGCCACCATAGCATTGAAAGGTACCCTGAAAATAGGTGAGAATGGATGCTTAGCAACCTTTAACCAAATTCTGTGCACTGCCTTACCAAGTCCCTTCTTGAATTTAACTACATAGACTCAGCAAACCCAAACCAATTCACTGAGGGAAAGAGAGACATCTAAACATTGTTGACAATTCTGTTGAACCCCCAACTCAAAGAAAGAGCACAGATTTGGAGAGTGTGAGATGAGCTACATGATCTTCTGTTTCCTCAGCCAACTCAGTCCCTACGTCCCTCTCACAACGGGAGACTCTTGCCTCTCTGAGTCTGTATAGTCTACATAAATGTGAGCGACAAAAGAACTGCATTTTTGCCACAATCTGGCCCCCAACATAAGTCCAAACACTTTGTGTTTATAAAATAACATGATCAATATAAAGATATTCTAAGAGGATATATCTTCGAATGGTATATGATTTTTTGCCTTTCTGGCTGAAAGTTTAGACTCTTCCTCACTGCCTTCTTCCCTCCCTCCAAGAAATGGCTCCACTATATGTCACTAAGAATTCAATGAGAATCAAATAAAATGAGAAGTCATGTGAAAATATTTTGTAAACTGTAAAGTCCTGTGTAGTATCAGATGTATCATACATAATGCTTTACATGTAATGAGTATTTTTAACATTTTGCCATTCTATCTGTACATAAAGGTATAACAATACATATGTATTCATATATATAATTGTTTTCCTGAACCATTTTGAACCAGAAATCATGTCCCTTTCTCCCTAAATATTTCAGTGTATATTACCTAAGAAGAATATTCACTCAGGACATTTAATATTGCTATGCTACAACTGTTATCTATCTACAGACCTCATTCACCTTTTGCTAATTATCCGAATAATGTTTTTTAGAGCAATGCCTTTTTTTTTCCTGGCCTGGGATCCAATCCAGAACCATATATTTGGATTGGTTTGCTGGACTTTCTTTGATTTTTATGACATTGACATTTTTGAAGAATTTAGGTCAGTTATTTTGTGGAATGGCCCTCAAATTGGGTTTTGTCTGATATTCCCTCATGATTAGAGTCAGATTATTGCAATTTTGTCAGAAATATTAAATAAGTGATTAATGTTTCTTGAGCTAAATAGAAAACACAACCTGAGGTTTGAAGATCACTGGACTGGGAATCAGCCCAATGTGGAAGCTAAAAGTCTAGACCAAGTGTTACTTTTAACCATATGAAATTGGGTTATACCACTAATCATGATGATGATGGTAATAATAATGACCTTATTTAGCAAATGCAAAGTGCTTTTATGTACATTATCTCATTTAACCCTTCCACTATCTCTTGAGGTAAGCATGCTTCTTATGGATAAGAAAATTGAGGCTTGGGGATATCAAGTGACTTGCCCAAGGTCACACAGATGGACAGTGGCAGAGTCGGGGGTCATACCCTGGTCTCAAAGCCAAACTCTGCAGTTTGCCCTTCTAAACCAATACTCTGGAACATAAGTCACATTGCCTTTTTGGAAATTCGTCTCTAAAATGGGAGAGGTAAGTAAAACTAAATGGGTAAGGTGGTGCTTCCCAACCTTTTGGATTTCACAGAGCAATAAAAATAATCTTGAAAAGTGGGGGACAGACAAAGAATTTATAACACTTTATATTGCCAAGAAAGAATATTTAAAAGTAAAAACAAAATGTCATCTAATATCAGTATTGTTTCATAAAGAAACAATAAACAAACAATAATATAAAAAATGGGAAAGTGATAATCTAAGAATAAAAGACATTCTTTTGAAATTGGATATATCAGTTTTGTAACATACTCAGTAGTTTGTTATTAATTTTCCAAATTCACTAGCACAAGTGTGGTAGCTTTGCCCAGAACGGCCAGCCCTGATTTGTGGCCTGGCATTTGAGGAGCACTGTGCTATGGTGTCCAGCTCTATTGTCCAGGGGCTTTATTCTAAATGAAGAAAGTATATAGGCAAGGAAGGGAACAGTGCACAACGAGAAGGAACAGGGTCGGGTAGAGTGGGAATTTACTGGGTGCGTTTGATTCCTCTTCCTCTTTGCTCCACAGGTCTTGTTTGCTACTTCTTGTCCTTTATTTTCTTCTGTTAGTCTTTTTTTTTTTCAACCTCTCCCCAATTTCTCTTCTTCTCTTATGCCTCTGCAACTCATCACTCACTTTTAAGAAATAAGGAAATAAGGGAAAAAAAAAAAACCAAAAGAAAGAAATAAGGAACAGTTGGCAGACCATCAAATATAGCATCAGTTTTTGGGTAGACTGAAAACTGAATGTCACTTGGTTTGTGCCTCAGAGCTCAAGGTGGAAGGTTCCTGAAACTAATATCAGTTTGTTTTAAGAATTATAATGGAGGACTCCCATTGGGAGCTTTGTCAAAACACAGAAAGGGAGCTCTGTTCTCGGGGTACTCTGAGGGAGAAAGATTTGGGGTGCGATCCAGGCATCTGTCTGTTCAATGCTACATGAGTAATCCTGATTCATACTAATGGTTGAAAATCATGGCTTAAATGATGTATGAGTTCTTTTTTTTTTTTTAATATCCCAAAAAGGGATAGGCACCATTCCTGCAAGTACTGCAATACCAGGATGATGCATGGAGTTGACAGAGCAAGCCCCTTCTCCAACTCCCTCTTCCAAAAATCAATTTAATACATTGTCCTCAGACAGAGAACATATCAGATATTAAACTGATAATAACAGATACTACACTTGATCTTAGCCAAAAGGCCGAGAAGCAATGATGTATGAGCTCTTGATGCATGTTTTATACTCACAAGTATAATAATCCTTATCATCATCATCATCCTCATGACCATCATCTTAGTTTGTTATATTTTTTTCTCTCCCACTGAGTTTTGAAGTGCAGCCCTCACTTAATCTTTCCTTGGCTTCATTGCCCCATTAGAAGTAAAAACAAAACAATTACAAAATCCCACGTCCTTCAGTAAGATGCTGTATAATATATAATATATATTAATATATATATTAATACGAAAATGTTGGCAAAATGCTTGCCTTGTCTGGAATCAAATGTCTTTCGAAAGAAAAAAATCATTATTTCTTTAATTTGGAAGCAAATAGGGAGAATGCTGAGCTAGGTTATAAGTTGCAGGGAATGACTTGTTAACTACTGATTCGCTGGCAGTGCTGAACTATGTTTGTCTATGTACAGGAATGTGGGACAAGCAGGAAGTGGCTGTGTGTGGGTACGAGGTTTGTAGCTAGCAGACCTAGAACAGAGTCACAGAATCTTAGAGTCACAGAAACACTGATTGTCAAAGTGGGAAGGGACATTTAGGTCTTCCATTTCCACCTTTTACCCCCTACCTGGATCCCAGTCATTATACCCAGCCAGGACTACACTGTGACTTTCATGGCTCCTTTCATGGGCACGTTTACCTTCACAGATCCTTGACTCCTTAAAACGTGATAAAAATTATATTTTATGCCTGCATTGGTATTAAGATGACTATAATTCCATCTGGATTCGTGGTTTTTATTTCCTTCTGGTTTTAAAACAAATTAAAATTAAAACATTTTTGTGGGGGGCAGGCCACAGTGGCTCAGCAGGCAGAGTTCTCGCCTGCCATGCCAGAGGTCCCAGGTTCGATTCCCAGTGCCTGCCCATGTTAAAATAAAATAAAAAATAAAAAAAAACATTTTTGTGGGCCCCTTGACACTGTACTTACGGTGCTGAGTGAAGAAGGCAGTTCTGCCTCCAGAGAGGGAATTCACCATCTTAGGAAGCAGCACTTGCATTTCCATCTGAAGGCAATTCTAATCAGTGGAAAGTTCTTCCTTATTTTGAGCCCAGGAGTTGGTTGTTTTTTCCCTTTTAAATGTCTATCCTTTCTTCACTTAGAGACAGTCTATTCCTGCTTCTGTCCTGCATACTAGAGACTGACTACTGAAAGCATGGATTGTGGACTGAAAGCTTTGACATCACCTGGAGACTGCTTAGACAGGCAGAATCCCAAGTCTCACCCTGTAGCTACTGAACCAGAACCTGCATTTTAACAAGCTCCTCAAGTGATCCATATTTATATAAAGTTGGAGAAAAGCACTGTACTAGAGAAAATAATCATAATAAATATTTATGGAGTGCTACTCTATGATGGACATGTTTTAAGTGCTAAGTAGGGATTACCTAAATAATCCTTATAACAACCTGATTTATTTTTCCCATGATGAGTACACTGAGAGTCAGAAAAACCATGTGACTTGCCCCAGGTTTATCCAGCTAGGACGTGGTATGTAAGAATTCAAAGCCAGGTATTGTGACTCCAGGATCTGTGCTCTTAGTGGCAGTGCTAATCTGCCTAATTCTCCTGTGCTTCCGGGAGAAGTTGCTACTATCTTGCTCACAGCCCAAACTGGAAAGGCAGAGCAGCAGCAGTGGCAGCAATATTTTATATGCCTTAACTCTGCGTCCTGCTATAGATAATTGAACAAAGTATGGATCCCTGATCCATGGGCAGGTAATGCATAATTCACCTGCAACCTATCACTTTGTTGATCTGGTAAAAAGTAATAAACCAAGCCACTCGGACTATCTCTCCATGGTATTCAAATGAAAACCTGGAAAGAAGTTGCTAGTTGTTAAAGAAGCAGAAAGAAGCAGATGAATGGGTTATAGATAAGTTATGCTAAACATGACATCTATAAAAAGCATCTGAGGTTCTGTTACTATAGCTTCTAGACCACCTTGAATCCAAATCCACTCTCTCACTCATTTTTCTAGGAGGCCCAGACCTTGGATTTCCCTGAGAGACTCCATACTGTACCAAGAGAAATCCTACAACAATCCTGCTTTACTTGCGCTGGCTTGAGTGTGACTCTATTGCTTGTAATCATAAAAGCTAGACTACAGATGCATGCTCACATTCTTGAAAACACCTATACATCTCCTTAAGAAGTCCTTCTCTAAGTGAAACTCCCCCATTTCTTTCAGTTAATCCTCCTGCTGTGTGTCCACTCCCTCTCTTGATCCCTTCTTTCTGGGCCATACTGTTAATACCTCTTGAAATGTAACCCTCAGAATTGGACTTATATGGAGGGTGGAATTGGAAGATAATCAGAGCAACTGTAAGAGTAAAGAGTAGAACTTTCACACTCAACATTTCATCCTTGGCATCTGGTAAGGCTCTCCCTGGGGACCTGAAACTTGATTGTGTCTACAAGGGGCTAAAGCTAACAGCTGTGAGCAAGGTCCTCTGCAAATGGGACAGGGGTAGGACCCTTGAACACAAGCAGTGGAAATCAGGGGTGAGGAGAAAAGGGACAGAAAGAGAATTTTGCCCAATCCTGCCCTGGCTTAAAGACATTTTAAAGGAGAAACCCTGGTGGAAGACCGTGTATCCCAAACTCCGGAGAAGAAACAGAGACAGTTTGGAGGTGCACAAATTGGCAGGCAAAGAGAAACTCTTGCCCATTCCCCCTTGTGGTTGGTGTGTTCAGGTCAGTGCTAACTTTAGCCCTGCAGTCCTCGAACGGGGACAGTCCACTAGTGGATTACATTCTACTTAAGTGATTGAAAAAAACTTTTAGCCAGAGATCAGAAGAAAGGAAATTATTTTGTCTGTTCTCCGTCTAGTGCATGATGACTGCATAGTCCAGTGTTTTAATAACACTTTCTATTCATATAGCACCAATCCCTCAGGAATTCAAAACGCTTCACAGGTATTTTATCAGCGACTCTCACCTGGGGTATCTGGGAAGAAGGGAGGATGCAAGGACAGCAATGGCTTATTTTCTTCCTGGTGGTCACTCTTTTGGCTGTGACCTCTGTCCTTCTGGAGGAGATGGGAATGCAAACCAAAGAACTTTCTCATTGTATAAATAGGCTCACAGTTTTGCTTCTCTACTGGTTTTGTGCTGGGTATCCAACTACCCAATACTACAGAATTAACCTCATTTCATCATTTGCCTCATTTCAGTGTTGGACAAATATCTCACTTTTATTTGGGAGAAATTGCAGAATAGAGAAGCTATGCAGGATGACAGAAATCTCATGCCAGGCCATTGGCGTGTCTGAAGTAAATACTATCAAATGTTCAGCCACAGACATGTCCTTCTACCTTCTTCCTGCCTGCAGTGAGCTGGGAACTGTGCCAGAGCTATAGTGGGCTGTGATTCTTTTAATTTGAGGAAGCTTGTCCTGAAAAGACCCCTTCCAATCAAATGTTTAGAAACAAGTGTGAGAAGAAAAGGGATGTGTTATTTGAGCTTGAAGGCATGACCCTAAATTGGTTAGTCGTCCTTCAGACAGGGACCTCCTCAGACCCACAACCAGTGCGGTTCTGCCTCTCTTGAACTTGAACATTTCAAAAAGGAACTAACCAAAGGCTTTTCAAATGGTGCTGGGACATAAATAGCTATTGGAGAAGAATGTTGCCTCAGTGATGTGCTGACTGAATCAGCAACGCATTGAATTAGCAGCAATCTGCTTCTCAGGGTAATGGAGTGATGGTAAATGAACATTATTACATTTTTTACCCTATGAATGAGTCCTTAGTAAAAAGACAAATGGCTTCCAGGTGTCTTACCACAAATTTTAAACAACTGAGTCACTCGAGTTGGATGGAAGAACATGAGGCAGCATAGATTCTCCTCATGATTCAGCAGCCACCAACTTGGATTATCCCCAGTTCCAACTTTAGCATCTTTCTTTAGTCGCTCTACTGCACAGTCAGTTCCTCTTCTGTAGAAGCACAATGGAAGGAAATTCTAATGATGGAGACAAGGCTGCCACTGTCCCACCTGACCAAACATCCCCGGAAAGAATGAGCTACCCACACTAGGAAAGGCTGTTCCTGAGAAACCACCCTGTGGATATGCCGTGTCAGGGCCTTGAATTCCTGGCTACCCCACAGTGGGGGTGATCCATGTTCCGACCCTATGGTTGCCAAGGATGCAATGTAATCTCTCAAGAATGTTCCATCAGGTTGCTCAGCCCAGACTCTGCCATGTTGACAGGAGGTGGAAAGGAGTAGAGCAAATATTGGCTTGGGAGTCTTGTCTCTGCCATTAACTACCAGTGTGGCATTAGGAGTGTTAGGATCTCTTCTGGGTCTTAGTTTTCTCATTTGTGGGGTTAATGAGACCAAGAAAGAGGTTGGACAAGAATCAGAGATGATAAACCCAAATGCCTCTGGGGGTCAGAGAGGTTATGTAAATAAATAGAATGTCTCTGTTGAAAACGATATGAATGATGGGGCTGTGGGGAGAATAGATGCCTTGCCTAAAGACATGCAAATTCAAATAATTAACAAAACAAAACACAACAAAATGCAAACCCTGTAATTAGGCCACATATAAGGTTAGTGGATTGAGTTGGTCTGATGACTAGAGATTGCAACCTCTTTTCTATGGTTCCTCTTGCTTTAAGGATCTAGCATTTGTCTGGAAGTATTGTTCATATTCTGACATAGAATTCCTAATTCAATTATATATCTGATGTACTTTTTTGAATGCAAGAAAGCATAAATTTCTAGTGTTGGGAATAAAATTTAGAGAAATATAGACCAATATAAACCTTTATAGGCTAAATCATGGTAAAAATCATTGATTTGGAGTTACTGGTTAGAAAAAAATCTATCAACTTTTGGAGTTATCAGTGGTAGAATGTTACTCAGAGGTCATTTGATCTTTGAGCTACAGCCCTGGAAAGCTGGGAAATTGAATATGATTTTAACCATACCTTCCTCCTGTTTAGAGCCAAATTCTTTCTCACCTCATTTACACATGTGCATAACTATAGGAACTTTGTTGGTCTTATTAAATACCACTTATGACTCTGATCTCTTGTACTTAATAGAGGCTCAATGAATATCTGATAAATAAATGAATGAATGAAAATGGTACATGTTTCAGGCTCCTCTCTTTTAAATCATCCAATGAGCTGCTGATAGTCTAATTTATTTTAAAATGATAGATGTAATCATGCCAATTCTTTGCCCCAAACATTTCAAGGACTCCACATTGCCTAATGTTTTAGTTAGCTAAAACTGCTGGAATGCAATACATCAGGAATGGATTGGCTTTTATAAAGGGGATGTATTTAGTTACAAATTTACAGCTCTTCAGAGGAAAGACAGTTAGCTTTTATCTGGGTTTCTCTGTCATATGGGAAGGCACACAAAGATGTCTGCTGGCCTGTCCTGGCTTCTGGGTACAGTTTTCCCCTGGGCGTTTCCCTTCTTCATCTCCTAAGGTCTGGGTCTGTGTCAGCACTGGGTGCTGAGCTGAGCTGAGCTGCTTCTCTTTCGACTTCTCCTTTTAAGCCTCCAACTAATAAAATTAAACATCACTCATTGTGAAAGGCACTGCCCTTAGCTGACTGCAGATATCATCAGCCACAGATGAAATTCATGTGTTAACGATCTAAGTCCACGGCAACAGAACAACTGAGCACCATCACTAGTAAACCTACCTAGCAAATCTCAAACTTTTTAGCATGGTCTTCATTTCTCTCCATCTTCTGATCCCTTCTATCAGTTCAGTTCCATCTCCAAATGACATTGCCCCCACACTCCCCCTGTATTCTAACCCAATTTAACTGCTTATTGCTCTCCAAGCAAGTTCAATATTTCCTGCAGCATTTCCTCTGCAATGCCAATCCCTCCTTTCTTGCATCAAAATATCTTCAAGATGCAAATGCCACCTCTCTAAGAAACCTCCCTTTATTTCCAAGCCAGATTAGAAATAATCTTTTCTTTGTGCTCACTGTTCATTCTCAGTCACCACGAGAATCACATTCTGCCTTGTGTTGTAGTATTTGTTTATGTACCCATACCCTCTAGACAATAGATCACTTAACGGTATAGACAATGTATTGTTCCTCCTTGCCTATTTCATAAACATGAAGACAGTTGATACTTTTATATTGATAGAACTGAAAATTCAGTGTTTCTTAGTTGTCTTTGCCTGATGGTGAAATTTTGGGGAGCTATCAATCCCACTGTTAGAGGGACTCCCAAATAGATGAGCTGAATGAAAGAACAAGACACCCCAAGGAAAAAGTATCATCTTTTGTGACTAAATTTTATAAAAATATACAAAAAATTCTTCAGAAGCAATCCAGACTAAGATATAGGGAATTGTTTACCTGTAGGTATAAGAATCTTTCTTATTGATCATAAGGAAAGAGAAATTTAGGATCTGAAACTATTGTTGATGTTAAAGATGGGTAGTGCTAGGGAAAGGTGTTGTCTGTGCAGGTCCTGGAATTAGACAATTTGGGCATGGAGACTTGCACCATGACTCCATCATTGTCCAGGGAAGAAACCTCTTCTCCCTCACTGGCTGGTCCCAGTTCTTTAGATAGAAGAAAAAGAGGCAGTTCTTTGGGCTCTCACAGCCCTAGAGAAATAGACCTTATATATACCCCACTCTTCTTCTAATTCTATATTCATTAAACAACTTCCTAACTTGTAATTTATTAGCCACCACTATTAAGCACCTACTATGTGCCTAGCCTTGTTCAGTTTACTTCACATCTACTATCTTACATGACCCCTCACAATAATCTTTTGAGGTATGTATTAGAAGACCTTTTTTTAGATGAAGAAACAGACTAATGGTGGTTAACTAATTTTCTCAAAGTCATACATCAGAAAACAGTGGTGCTATGATTCAAACAACTGCTTGAACTAACTCTCATTGCCATTTCCTACTGGAAGGGAACTTCTTGGTGCTTCTTGTTTGTTGCTTGCTTGCTGATTGCTTGTTGGCCCACTCTTGAGGCAGAGATGTCTTCCTGGCAGAAAATTAAGGAGTGGCCATGGCTGGTGGGACTCAAGCCCCCCAAAGCTGGCTCCCTTCTTGCTGAATTGGATGTTGTGTCTGAATATATGGGATGGAGGCAGATAAGACCTTGAGTTGTTACATACTCATTAAGATAGCATTTCTGTGGCCCTGACAAAAATAGGCTATCAGTTCTACCCCTTACATTATACCACTGCAAGGATTTGTGAAAACACAAAATGTTCTCAGTATGGCGCAATAATGAGAAGCCACTAAAATGTACTTCTCTTTGGGAAAGCTACAAATTAATAAAAGTAGCTTGGTATTTTTCTTTTGTTTTCACAGCTGCTGAAACACAACTCTTTCTTGCTCTCCTAGCTCGATTCATGGTAACTTCAATTGAAATTACATGCATCTAAAGATAGGAGATGCAAATCAGAGCTTCTGAATGGGTGTTATCCTTTGTTTAAATGGGATCAGCTCATTTTAGCTCAAAGTTGTCCCTGACCCACAAATGACTGTGAAAGCCCATAAAAGTCCCTAAATATGAAAGATTTCATCTTTATATTCTCAACAATACCATATATGTTGTGTTTGCATTTAAAGGCTATTTTAGCAATTAACAGGATGCATGTATGGCTCCATTTTAATTTTAAACACATTGGGAAGGTCACAAATGCCCACTTTGTAGTTTTGTAATGAGGGACAGCAGCGGATGCTTCAATGATGGGTGTTCAGAAAGGTGGTGGAGGAAGTACAGTAGTGTGGGACTTCAGAGAGGGGTCTGAAAACAAAGTAATAAAATGGCCTGGGCTTGTTTAGCCTGGTGAAGAAAGCCTTAGCAAGGCAAGCAAAATTATCTTCAGATATTTGAACGACTTGCTTGCCCTGAATGAGAAGAAGTAAGCTTCCTCTCCATTACCCTAGAGTGCAAAAGTCATACTAAAAGAATGAAGATGAAGAGAAACAGCCATGTATATGGGGGAAAATAGGTAAATTAGGATATTTGGGGAATTTAGTATAAGGGACAAATTTGAACATTAAAGTTGTTTGGAATGATAGAGGGGTTTGCCTCAAGTTATGATGTCTTTCCATCACTGGGAAGAATTTATGCTGGGGAAGCTATTGAAGAGATTCCAGCATTGGGTGAGAGGTTATACCCAATGACCTTCTGTTCCTTTCCAATTTTAATAACACAGTTGACGGTTTACTTTTATCCTGGTGTCACTTAATTTTTATGTGAATTGGATATGAGAAATGATTTAGCAATGTATTTTTGAAAAGAGTATATTTATGAAGTAAAATTTAGTAATTTAAAATAATTGAAGGGGAAAGTCAGTTTGGTAAGTCGGGTCAATTACAAAAGGTTTGTAAATAATAAAAGGGCATTTTATTACTTTAAGTCCATGGATGTGTAGAATTATGTCTTCCAAAGTTGCTTGGTGAAGGTCCTGCTTTAATGAATAGAGAATGATTTGCACTCGGCATAACAGAGCACCAGTCTTGCTGCCCTCTCCTTAGATGAGAATTAAATCGCTTTTAATTCAGTGTTTAAAAACATATGGTTTTCTAGATTTCCAGGAAGATGGCCGACTAGAATGGCTCAAGATTAGCCCTGCTCCACGGAAAGTTTGGAGAGGGGACAGGAGGGCGACTGAGGCAGTGATTGGGAGTGCTGCTGACCTGGGAGAGCCTTCTGCACCACATGCAGCAGCCCTGGTTGTGGAGGCCGAGGAACTGAGAGGCAGAAAGCTGGAGCCTAGCGCAGAGGCGCAGAGCCATGGAACTGCATGGACTGGAGCGCAGGACTAGGAAGTAAGCAGGCCGCGTTCCTTAGGCGCGCCACCCTCACCTGCACAGCCCCGTGACTCACCCCACACCTCATGCACCTGAACCCCATCACCCGCTCCCATTCCCCATGCTCCAGGCG
>PVIY010042491.1:0-20965 GCA_004026745.1 Myrmecophaga tridactyla
GACTCAGTGCATAAATATTTAAGATTCTTATGTCTTCTTGATATACTCTTCCTTTTATTAGTATATAGAGTCCTTTCTTTGTTTCTTCTAATTGTTTTACATTCAAAGTCTAATTTATCTGATATTAGAATAGCTACCTCCACACTATTCTGGTTGTTGTTTGTATGAAATTCCTACATACAACCTTTCATCTCCAACCGATTTTTGTTCTTGGCTCTAAAGTGAGTCTCTTGAAGACATACGATAGGGATGGGTCATGTTTGTAAATCCACTTGCCAGTCTATGTTTTTTGATTGGGGAGTTTAAGCTTTTGACATTAAATGTTAATACTCTGAAGGTACTACTTTCTTCTACTATAAATCTTTAGGATTTTGTATGTCACATCTTATCTGTTTTTCTCATCTTACCTTTCCTTGTAAACCTTCATTTCTATACTTCTCTCAAAATTTCTTCTTCTAGTCTTTTCCTTTCTGCCTGCTGCACTCCCTTTAGGATTTCTTGTAGAGCAGGTCTCTTGTTCACAAACACTATCAGTGTTTGTTTTTCCAAAAATATATAAAACTGTCTTTCATTTTTGAAGCAACAGCTGTCCAGAATATAAAATTATTGTTTTGGATTTTTCTTTTTCAGTATCTTATATACATCATACCACTACATTCTCACCTCCATGGTTCCTGCAAAGAAATCTGCACATCATCCTATCAATCTTCCCTTGTATTTGATGAATCAGTTTCCTCTTGTTGCTTTTGGAATTCTTTCATTGTCTTTGATGTTTGAAATAATGTCTAGTAATTGTCTTGGAGGAGGTCTACTTGGATCTATTCTGTTTGGGAGAAGCTGCACATATTGAATCTGTAATTTTGTATCTTTCATAAGAATTGGAAAATTTACAGTGATTATTTCCTCCATTATCCATCTCTCCCTTTACAGTTCTCTTCTCCTTCTGGGACACCCATAACAAATATATTCACCTGCTTCATGTTGTCATTAAATTCCATGAGACTTTGTTCATATTTTCCCATTCTTTTTCCCTATCTGTTCTTCTGTGGGTGGGATTTGAGCTATCCTACCCTCCAGTTCATTAATCCTTTCTTCTGCCTCTTCAAATCTGTTGTTGAATGACTTTATTGTGTTCCTTACTTCTTCTGTTGTGCCCATAAGTTCTGCCATTTGTTTCTCCAAGCTTTTCAGTTCTTTTATATGATCACACAGTGTCTTCTTCATATCCATCTCCTGCTTTTCCATATTTTCCTTCATCTTATTGATTTGATTTAGATTTGTTTGAAGATCTTTAATTAGCTGTTTTAACTCTTTGTACTTCATTTGAAGTGTCAGTTTGTTCCTTTCCTTGGGCAATAACTTTGTTCTTATTTGTATGACTTATGATTCTTTTTTCTTCAAAGATTTATTGAGATATAATTATCCAAAGTTTATAGTCAGTGATTTACAGTATCATGATAAAGCTGTCCATTCATTATTACAATTGTTGCACATATTCCTTATTTCAAAGACAATATAAATAAGACTCGAAATAAAAAGAAAAGAAGAATGCCCTAAGCATCCCATACTTCCTATACTCCTTACTGCTCATTTTTTTTAAATGAACCTCCAGAAAGAGCTCTTGATTCTATTTGAAATCTCTCGGCCACTGAAATTTTATTTTGTTTTAATTTATCTTCCCCATTTTTGTTAATAGAGCTTTCTTACTCCCACAATACCAGGGCCAGGCTCAGCTGTGGTAGCTATGTCCCAGGGAAATTTACACTCCTGTGAGTCATGTCCCATTTCTAGGGGAGAGCTGCAAGTTCACCTGCAGAGTTGGCTTACAGAGAGAGGGTACATCTGAGCAATGGGGTTACCTAGGCATGATCATAAGTAGTCTTAGCTTCTTGTTTGAAGTAACAAGTTTTATAAGGGCAAGCTCCAAGAGTGAGGGCCTGGTCAATCAAATTTGTAGTCCCCAATGTATGTGAGAATATCAGGAATTCCCCAGATTGGGAAGTTTAATATTTCCACCTTTTCCCTCAGCCTTTCAAGAGGATTTTGCAAATACTATTTAATCTTCTACCCAGTTTACTATGGGATATATTGGGGCACCCAACTATCCTGAACAAACCAACATGATCTCACTCCTAATTCATAGTTCCATATAATTATTGTGTTCGAATAAACTGACAATACAAGAAAAATGATATAGCATGCTAGCAAAAATATAAATTTTGCCCCACATAAACATCTGTTCCTATGGTATCATACAGAAGTTGAAGTTTTAAAATACAGTCAATATCACCCTTTACCCTTTAGTCTGATTTACCTTAGTCCTACCCATATCAGCTACATTCATATTACAAATTGAAGTCTGATCACTTTTCTGGTGTTTGAAATAGTTGCTGGATGGGGTAATGCTGACTTTCATAGATGCAGAACTCTAGATGTGAGTCTCAGGCATTGCAGAAATGTGCAAAGTTCCATGGAATGACCAATGACATATTTTGCCCTTCCTTGCACAATGCCAGTTTCTTCTTTACCTTCAATAACATTTTCTGCCACTATGTCCTATAAGTTCATTAAATGTAGCCTTAATACATCTTTACCTCTGCAATCTTCCTTGATAATCTGAAATTTATTCAGGGGGCTTCAAATTTTGTTTAAATAACAACATACTGAATTGAATTATAGCAATCCAGTAGGTGCTTCTTAAATGTATATCTATATACACACATTGGAGTTTAGACCACATATTGTATTTTTTGTACTGTATGTAACAAGTAAATTTTAATGTGCTGCATAGCTAGTAAATGAATGCATTGATCACTCTGTGTTAATTCTTTATATATGACTATTTCCAAAGGGGTTTAACAAGTTTCTCAGCTACCACAAGTCAATCAACTGCATTTAAGTTCAGAAATAATATTCTGTTGCCCACACATGAGATATGTAAGCTATGGCTTTATTCAATTTTTCAACATTTTTAAACTAATTATTAATAAGCAGTCAAAGACTGTTTGAGGCACTGTGATTTTAGTGGGAAAAACATCTACATTTTAGATGCTTAATTCCAATGAGTGAAATATATAATACATGAGTACACAAATAGCTATGAAAACTTAACAAAATAATGTGTAAAATTTAACTAGCATAGATACAGCTGAAAGATTTCTCACATTTCCAAAATATTAGAAAGAAAGGGAAGTATATATCTAAAACCATCAAGGGGGTCCATAAAAAAGGCAATATTTTCTTTTTTCTATACTAAACCACTTGCTACCTTTTTGCCTCTTCAACAGAAGTTACTGTATTATTAATGCTCTGAAATGATTGAACTTAAACAATCAACTGTTATTTATGTGATCCAATTACAATTTAGAGAATGTCTTTTTTTTATCCAACTTTATTTTTCATGTAGTAGCAGCATGGGGAAACTTTAGATTATGGAGCCTCGAGCTACAGAAATAGAGAAAGACTAAGATAGATAGATAGATATAGATATAGATATAGATATAGATATAGATATAGATATAGATATAGATATAGATATAGATGATATATCTATAGCTATAGATATGGATATATAGACACAACCAATGGCCTAAATCTAATTTAGGACCTCGTAACTTTTCAACCAAAAAAAGTACAGACCCACCTATGAGACTGGATTGTTTTAAAAATCATACATGCTTTGAAAATTATGACCAAAAACATCATACATTGACTCTGAAATAAAATCACCTTAAATGTAAAGTATGCTGAATACTTAGTTGAAAACTACCAAAAAATATGTATAAATTTTAACTACAATGGATTAAATAAGAATTAAATGCAGAGCAATACTAAAAAGCAGTAGCAAGAATATTTGTAAATCCATAAATATTAAAAGGGACTTTTCAAAGTCCATTAATTTCTGTGTGAGCTACTGAGGTAGTTAGGTACTTACATCTTTAATATGTATTGTTGTTTTTTTAAATAAGAAAAAGTACAATACTTCCTTTAAAAAGTAATGCAAATTATTTGAGTTGGGTGAGTAGTGATTATGTTCATTTTCTAAATTATACTTCCTTGTGCTAAAAGTGAGTGTAATTTTTATGTCGTTTAAAAATACCGAAGAAAATCTTTTTATCTTCTGGAATTGTAAATATTCTTCCGAAAGCCATGCACTCATATTCTCATATGTTTATAAACTAATTCACACATACATACACACATATATCTACAATATTTCTTTAGGATAAGAATGTTAAGAACTGAAAATTTCTCAAGAACTTCAGCAAAGATGAAAGATGTAATTGTTCAGATCATTTTTCTCAACAAATTCTCTCAGTTTCAATACCAAGGCTGGGGTAATGAACAAAAGTTCATTCTCTCCAGATAGATGGGAAAGGAGGAAAGAGGAATAAGAAATCTCCCTAGCTAGCAATTAAACAGCTCAATCCTTGAGGGGGCAATTGCAAACCATAATGAGACAACAATACACACATATTAGAATGCTAAGCAGAGAGAAAGAAATGGAGAAGGTAGGGGAAAGGGAGGGAGATAAACAAAAGAAATATGGAAAAGAGGGGGGAAGGAAAAGAAGGAAGAAGAGGAATAGGAGGAAAGAAAGATAGAAGGAAGGAAACTGACAACCTCAAATGCAATGAAGGTATGGAACAAATGGAAATTTCATACACTGCCAGTGAAAAGCTAAATAGCAGAGCCAAAAGGGCAAATGTCTTAAAAAAGTTCAACATACACGTTCCAGAAGACCCAGCTACCCTCCTCATGGTTGGGTAGCTAAGAGAAAAGAAAGTGCATTTTCACACCACAATCTAAATGTGAATGTTTCTAGCAGATTTATTCATAGACTATAAGGCTTCATACTGTATGGTTTCATTTATAAGACAGTCTGGATAAACAGAATTATAGAAATGGAGAATAGAAAAAGGGTTGCCAGGAGTTCACTGTAGGAGGTAGGTTTGATCACAAAGTTGAGGGAACTTTGAGAGTGATGAAAGTATCCTTTTCCTTGTGCTTATATTCTATTTATTGGCAAAATGTACAGGACAGTATAACAAAAATAATGAACTTTCCTGCATGTAAATTTTAAGATAAATTAAAACCATACTACATTCCTTTACTAATGTTATTACTCTATGCCAGTTTGTATTGTGTAGTGAATCAGTTTATCTTGTTCATTTACATTCAAAATATCCCAGTTCTTACCTATTAGTTTGTCCTTGTTGCTACTTTTTAAAATAATTTTGTTGAGTTTTTAATATATAATTAAAATGCTTATTATGATAACAACAAAATATTACATCTGGAACATCTTATGACTCAGTTTATTCAAATGTTTGATTTATCTTCAGGTAAAGCTCATTTTGTTGTTCATAAAAGTCTCCCACAAAAACAGAAAAGATTATTCAAAAATATTTTATGTTCCATTAGTATTTTGAAAGATATTCCTTCATTTGTAAATTTTAAGTAATTATTGACAGAGATTTGAAAGCTATTGACCTTTTATATTTATGTTTATCTGTCTATATTTTAAATTACATTATTTTATAATGCTGCAGATGAATTACTGGCTTATGAAATATGATAATTTTAACTTGTATTCATATATAATAATTATAAACTTAGTTGTTTCATTTATTAAACTTATGCCCTGATCTCAAAACCATATTCCATAATTTTGAAAATTGAAACCATCCTTCTCTATTTCCACTTTTTCATAAATATTCCAGCTAACATTTTGTAAAATATGCTACTGTGTATTGATTTTTCTTTTATAAGTTTTCCTATAAAAGCCATAACTGTGGAAAATTCAGTACAACATCAAGATGTCCAATGAATTATAACAATATATAAATACTTGGAAGTTACAATAAAAGAGAAAATAGCATTTCTGAAACCAAAAAGAAATAAAATTTTAGGAATAAGGAAAGCATGTCTAAACTTTATTTGAAAGGAAAAAAAAACATGAGGTTTTAAGAATATGGAAAGACATCCCTTATTCCTGGGTGCCCCTGATATAAATTTTCCCTAATAGACATATAAATTTAACAAAATCCTAACAAAATTCATCAACACATTATGTATGGTACATGCTAAGTTTAAAGTTCATATGGAAAATTGAACATGTAAGAATTGACAAAATTTCCTGAAAATAATATCAATATGGGGGAAAAAACTCACCAGATATTGGCAAATAATAAGACATTTCTTTTATGTAAAAGTGTAACACTAATTCATACACAGACATAGACCCCTGCAACAAGAATACCAAAATAGACACATTCACACATGGAAATTTGATATATGAAATAAGGAGTTTTCTGTCATGAATGCAGTCTTGTATTGCTCATTATCTCATCACTATTTCTTAATTGACATTCCTTTATTGTAAATAAATGCATGACAATGAAGAGTCAAAGAAATGAATTAGAGTTTCTAAACTGTATAAATAATAATCACCCCAAAGGGAAAAAAAGCATTGGTTGAATGTGGACAGGAGATGAAATACATCTTGAGTAATATGGTTAAAAGGTTCACTGAAATACATGAGGATCTGTCTCACCAGATGTTGGGAATATTAGCCTACAGCTAACAGTATATAGCTTTATGTGGATATTTAAGTAGCATCAACATATAGGTTAGAATTGAAGCTGTATTTAGATTGGATGCCCAGGAAAAAGTGGATAAACACAAAGAATATAAAGTTAAATCACAAAAAGGAAAGCTTAGGAAAATGCCAATTTTGAAATAAAATAATTTCACAAAAATAATGTATGAGCTTCAGGAAAAAAGATGTCATGAAAATGAAAAGAAATGGGATTTTTCAAGAGAGTTGTTCAAAGTGTCAAACATCTAATAAAGTCAAAAAAGGACTAGAAATAATTCCATGATGTTGTCAACTCAGACAACCTCTAAGTTAATGACTTAAGGTGAGTCTTTCTTGTCTCCTTTACCATCTACCCCAAATCCCCTTTTATTTTGAATCAACATTTCTGGATAGTTTGACATTTTCTGCACAGATAAAAGTTTAAATCTGATGTTGGCAGTCCTCTTAGATTAACAGGTACATGTTACAATTGGGTAGCACTTTCTCTGAGTAAACAATGCATTTTCTTCTGGCTTCAACCCAGACCATAACCTTCAATCATTCTTTATTCCATTCCTCAGACTCTCTCTTTTATAACTCCACCAAAACTCCAGGAGGTCATTTGAGGAAGATTTTGAAGTAGCTTCTTTTTGCAACTGGTCCATGGAAAAACCCTCCCCCAACCTGTTTCCTTCACATGCTGAGGTTAAGGGTGACCAGGACAAATGAGGAATCTCCCTTTTACTTTCTCCTCAAATTCTCCCTCACCTTTTCTTTATGTTTCTCAGTCCACTGCATCCTCCTAATTATTTGTTGTTTGTTGTGGGATATAGCAAAGTAATGCATTTTGGAACCAAGGTTCTTGGTGTGGGAGGAGGGAGATAGAAACATAGAATGCAGAAAGAAAGGAAGATTGCTCTGTTGGTTTTTTAGAATTTGAGTTGTTGGTATGAACATATGATCTTTTAAAATACATTTCCTACCTCTGTCCACTGAAAGATACCAGAAACAGTGATATCTGAAAAGTAGTGGAGCAAACCTATCACACATATGTTAGTTTCTGAGTGCCATTGAGTGCTGTGAAAACTGGGGCCTTTTGGTGAAGTGGCTGACATTGGATCCAGGGTAAGTCAAGTCCACAACAAGCCTGGAACATTGTTTGAGGCCAAAAAATTAGAAAACACTAAAAAATGGATGAAGCAAATCTAAGCGAAAGAGCAATGAGTATGCAAATCTACTACAATCCAACTTTTGGACAATTCAAGCATCAAAAATTGACAATATGAAACCATTACACAACAATTTTTAAAAGACAATTCATGAGTTATTTGAAATAATTTTAAAAGATTGTGAGTTCAATGCAAGTCCTATACAAAGCTTTATATTGTACATACCAGCCATTGTGAAAATGCAAATTAAGACCACAATGGGATACAACTAAATACCTAATAGAATAGTTAAATTAGGAAAATTATTAATAATTAAAAACCTGGCAGTTTCAGATCCTCCAGAGAATAAAGAGAATCAAAACATTTTGCACACCACTGAGGAAATATCGAATGATACAGCCTTCCTAGAATATATTTGGCAGATTTTTAAAAAATTAAATATGCACTTTATGAAAAAGCTCAGGAGTTGCACACTTTAGCATTTAACCCAAAGAAATGAAAACGTAGGTCTATACAAATATCTGCACACAAATGTTCATAGAAGCTTCATTTTTCCAAGCTCCAAAATGTCCCCAAATATCTTCACCAGGTAAACAATTAAACAAATTGTCATATAGTCATATATTTTTGCTATATTTTCTAAATTGTGAAATTAAAAATAAACTCTAAATATGGAGGGAGAGAAAGCTATTTCAGCATGGTGCCAACTAATAAATGAAAAAACTAATAAATGCAACTAATAACAGATTCTAGTCTATCCTCAAAGTATGCTGAACCATCAGGTAAAATATGGTTGACTGTCATAGAATTCCCACCAAATAAAAACATGTCAAAAAAATTTCTCTATTTTACCAGTTTTTAGCATGCAGTCATTTACATTGTAATTTGTATAACCTCATGATTTATCCATCACATGGTAAGAACTATGTCATTGTCACTAAACTTATTTATGGCCAATTCTGTCCTACAAAGGAATTCATTTCTCTTATCACCTTATAGTCACACCCTCTGTCACTTACTCTAATCCCTAGTAACTCTTCAATAATACTTTATGGAATATCTGAGATTTTTTTAATCAGCATAATGTCCCTGAGACCCATCAAAGTTTTTGCATGTATCTGTATGGCATTCCTTTTTATTGTTGAGACATGCATGAAAACTGCAATAAAATCTAAGTAATCCTTGTAGTATAGTTAATTGTAATTTACTTATGTCTAGTGTCCATTTTTGTCCCTTTACTATATAAATGCAAAGAATCATATTTAAAATTTATTTTTGTGAATCTATAATTGCAAAACTTCAAAACACAATGATGTTTAGAAATGATCCTGTGAGAGGGAGATGGGAAAACTACTTTGTAAGGATGCCAACTAATAAATACAGAAGGGATTACAGAATTTGAAAGTCACTATTTCAGAATCTTAAATTCTGGTAAAATCATCAGTATAAACTGGAATCTTAAGGTGAAATGTTATTGAAGAGGAGGATATTCAAAGGGAAAAGTCACCCTAACAGTGAAAACATGTGGAAGATAATAGGTTTAGTCAAGTGATCAACCCTTAATCAATAGTGTAAAAACAAACATCTTGGTCTCCTGATAGGATGCCCCCAAGGGGCATAATCTCAGATATGTTATCTACTTGTCAAAAATTTGTAACCTCAATTTTATCATGATGAAACAATCAGACAAATATAAACTTAGGGACATTCTGCAGAGAATAGGCTTGGATAATTTTTAAATGTCATAAAAGTTGAAAATGAATAGATGGTAAGGAATCCATCTAGATTAAATGAGACTAAAGAAGCATGCATGAATCTTGAATCAATCATAGATTTGAAACAAAGTGATAATGGAGATTTGATTATCAGCTGTGAATTAGACAGTAGTGTTGCACTTACATTAATTATATTGGTTTGTCAGAAAATAACTTTACTTGCAAAGTCACACTGAAATATATAGAAGTTAAGTGCTTTTCCATCTGCTAAGTTATCTATTATGAAGATAAAAGTCCTATATCTGAAGAAGTGGAGAAGGAATTTCCACTACTAACCAGCAGATGGGAGAATTGGTTAGGTTTCATCAATCTCTGCGTTCTAGTTTGCTAGCTGCCAGAATGCAATATACCAGAACCAGAATGGCTTTTAAAAGAGGGAATTTAATAAGTTGCTAGTTTACAGTTCTAAGGCAGAGAAAATGTCCATAGAAGTCTATACAAATATCCAATCAAAGGCATCCAGGGAAAGATACCTTGGTTCAAGAAGGCTGATGAAGTTCAGGGTTTCTCTCTCAAGTGACAAGGCACATTGTAAACACAGTCAGGGTTCCTCTCTCATCTGGAAGGCCATATGGTGAACACAGCATCATCCGCTAGCTTCTTCTGGCTTCCTGTTTCATGAAGCTCCCCAGGAAACATTTTCCTTCTTCATCTCCAAGGGTCGCTGGCTGGTGGACTCTGCTTCTTGTGGCTAGGTCATTCTGCTCTGCTCTCTCTGAATCTCTTCCATGCTCCAAAATGTTTCCTCTTTTATAGGACTACAGAAATTTATCAAGACCCACCCAAATGGGTGGAGACATGTCATCACCTAATCCAGTTTAACAACCACTTTTGATTAAATCACATCTCCAGGGAGATGACTTAATTACAGTTTCAAACACACAGTATTCAATAGGGATTATTCTGCCTTTACAAAATGGGATTTAGATTAAAACATGGCTTTACTAGGGGACCTACATCCTTTCAAACCAGCACACTCTGTAAGTGCAGAAGGTGGACTATTGCAAGCCTGGGTGTGTCTGGTTCTCCTCCTGTCACCCCAAGGCAGGACTACAGAGTGTTGAGAGTCAAGGAGAGCAACTCCCTTCACAATTCTTGGCATCATTTCTCATGCTGAGGGTGTTTGTCAAGCTAAGGATGTTCAGTTGTTTACATCTGCCACAAAACTGAGAGTCCTCTCCTCTGGCCGTTCATTCATCTCAGCACCTAGAATTGCAGCCCACAGCATTAAAGGTGACTTCTATTAGATATCAAGAGTTGTGGGAGAGAGGTAAGAAATACAAGGGGAAGAAGCACTCTCACTGAGAACATCATAACTGAAAAGTCACTGCCTAAGGTAAGGGCTGTTCTTAGTGCGGGTGTGGGAATGGGAACTTCAGGGGATATAAAAAAGACAGGAAACAGAGTCTGTCTGAGGCACCCCTAGAGCTGGGATGTTTCTAAGGGACCTAATGATGACAACATGGAAAATATGAGCCAGCCTATCATTAGTCATAGATCCAGAGGAAGCAGTTCTTAGCCAGTGATTGACTGCACAAGTTATTACAAGTCTTAGCATCATGTTCTCTGTCTGTCACAAGGGGGCAGTAAAGAGCTTTTCTGAGAGGCTTTCCATCACTGTGACTACAGAATTCTTAGTATTACAATATCCATGTAGTTTTAAATATAACAACGTTTCCACAGCATGGAGGAGGATGCCATTTAGAACAATAAGTTTGTGCACTAGAGAGAAATTTATTTCCTTCAGTAATTATTGAACTTGAGAATAATATGTCTGGGGTCAAAGTGCAGAAAGTGACCCATGTGTCATCCTCTGCTCATCCAGAGCTTTCCTTATATTTGAGGGAGATGGACAAAAAGGTCAGTCAACAATCTTATAAAGAAAGTTTCTAGAGGTAGACTCTGCAGGCAATAAGAAAAGGACTGAGATAGAATAAAGAGGGCAGAAGACATCTACATGGGGAACAGGGACACTTCTCTGAGGGGGTGGCAGGAAGCTAAGCCTTGAAGAATGAGCAGCAGCCCGCAGTGACTGGTATGATTTGGGGGGAGGACAGGTGGGGAAGGGCTGCTGCAGACAAAAATAGCATGTATGAAGGTCCAAGCAAAGAAGGATCTGGGGATATTCCAAAAAACTGTGAGAAGATGATGAGCTTGGAAGTGAGCGAGGATAGGTCTAGGTGAGATATCATGAAAAGTAAATCAATGATAGACCGTCAAATCATGATTAATGGTAACCCTGGTTGTAAAAACTATGTGGCCTTGTTCAAACACACTGTCATACATTCATTGTAAATTGCATCAAGAGAGTGAGCAGGGCAGAAGGCTCCAAGAGAAATAATCCGTTCTTGTTCTAAGTGATGTGGAAAACAAATTCTTTCAACTCACCCCAATGTACTCTATGTCTGCATATATTTTCAATAGGTTACTATGGGAGATGTGCTATACCTGCACTTGCATCTTCATTTCTGAGCAAGACAGGAGGAAATTCACCTTGGAGACAATCTGTTGCAGCAGAGTGTCTGGTGATGCTCTGTAACATGGATGAAGGAGCAATCCATGCAATGGGCCCATGTATTAGTCAGGGTTCTCCAGAGAAAGGGAACCAACAAGATATATTTTTATATATTATGAGACTGTGGGTGTTGACATGGATGAAGTCTATAGGGCAGGCAGCAGGATGGAAATTCCTGTAAGAGTTGGTGTTGAAGTATTGAATGTGAAAACTGTAGAGGAGTATAGTCAGTCTATAAATTTTGAGAGGAATAGAGCTGTGTAGACTGAGTCAGAATTTCTTCTGTAATACAACTTTTTCCTCTAAGGTTTTCAACTGATTGCATAGACCCTTTCACCATAATTATTGCTTTACTTAAAGTCAAATAGTTGTAGAAGGTAAATAGCATCTACAAAATAATTTCAATATGTGCATATTGGCCTATATTTGACCAAGCACTAGACACCATGAGCATCTTTCTCATAAATTCACTATCATAGGGTAATTTTTTCAATACAGCACCCATATACCTTTCATTAACTCATACTACATCTCCATATAAAAAGATAATACTAAAAAAGGTCATATTTCCACAGTGGAAAATTACCTAATTATTTCTCCAAAACAGCATACAAGTCCTTGGATGGTGCTCATCCTT
Source organism: Myrmecophaga tridactyla (assembly GCA_004026745.1). Lineage (NCBI taxonomy): Eukaryota > Metazoa > Chordata > Mammalia > Pilosa > Myrmecophagidae > Myrmecophaga > Myrmecophaga tridactyla. The sequence goes on from PVIY010042491.1 coordinate 12,677, forward strand.
CACCTTGATATTCAATAAACTTAATGTGATATAAAGTTAATACAACTTCTGTTATAAAGTGATAAGAAAGGGAAGAATAGAACAATATTTTATATACACACGTAGTCATAAGAAAATAAATTAGAAATAGTCATAGCAATTATAGTCCTCATTTCTGCAGCTTAGTCATGCAGCTACACCAATTCCATATTGTCTTTTTCCTCAGCAAGGGTCCAAATTGGTCACAGTAATTCATCTCTCATATATAAATTCAATGAGCTAAAGGAAAACATAGACAAAGAAATAAAAGAAATCAAGAAGATCATGCATCCTCAGAAAGAAGAATTAGAAATTTTAAAAAAGGAACAAAACTTAACCTTTCTGGATGTAAAGCAGAATACAGATAGTAAATGTACACTAGAGATGTTCAAGAGAAGAATTGAATAGACATCAGAAAGCATCGCTGAACTGGGAGACAGGGTAACTGAAATCATTCAGTCTGGAGAATAGAAAGAATAATTTTAAAAAGTGAGCAGAACCCAATGAGCTTGTGGGAGAACATAAAGAGTACCAATGTATGCCTTATGGGAATCCCAGGAGGACAAGAGAAAGAGAATGTAGAAGAAAGAATATTTGAAGAAATAATAGCTATAAACATCCCAAAATTGACCAAAGACTTGGATATATACATCCAGTAGCTAAGTGAACTCCAAACAGGGCAAATCTAAATGGACCTACACCAAGACACATCAAAATCAGAAAGTTGAATGCCACTAACAAAAAGAAGATTCTGAATGCAGTAAGAAAGGAATGATTCTTCATATACCAGCAGTCCTCAATAGATTAAGTGCTCACTTCTCATGATGAATCCTGGAGATAAGAAGGCAGTGGTCTGAAAATACCTAAAGTATTAATAGAGAAAAAAATTGCTCTCCAAGGATTTTTCACTCTCAAAACTGTCTTTCATAAATGGTGGTGAGTTCAACACATTCACAGATAAACAAAGTTGAGGGAGTTCATCACAAATTGACATTCCCTAGAAGAAATGTTAAAGGGAGTTCTGCAGGAAAGTAGAGTAGATAGTAGCTTTATGCTCTATGAAAAGAAATATCTTTGGTAAAGATAACTACAGGGGTAAATGAAGATTGCAGTATTATTTTATTTAAGGTATTTAACAGTACTTTTCATTTCCTATATGATATAAAATAAAATTACATAAACTTTTCTGTTTTATTGGGCATGCAAAATGTAGAGAAGTAGTGTACAACAAGAACAACCTAAAGAAGGGGAAAAGAAATAGATAGGAATAGTTTTTTTATTATCAAATATAACAATTATCTTATCAAACTAGTTTGTTTTAGATTTAGGGGGCTAAATATAAACCTGATGGTGACCATTCATAAATTAGCTAAATGAAAAAGACTAAAGGAAATGAGAAATGTATCAAAATAGTTCACCGCAAATGATGAACTATATAGAAAGTTGCAATGGAGAAATGAGGGACAAACAAAGGTATAAGACATACAACAAAGAAACGACAAATGGCAAAAATAGATCCTGCCTTGTCAGTAATTACTTTGATGTAAATGTATTAATTCACCAATCAAAAGACAGATGGACAGAACGGATACATAAGTATGATCAAACCACATTTTCCACTGTGGAAATATGACTTTTTTTTTAGTATTATCTTTTTATATAGGGATATAGACTGAGTTAATGAAAGGCATGTGGGTGCCATATTGAAAAAATTACCCTATGATGGTGAATTTATAAGAAAGTTGCTCATGGTGTTTAGTGCTTTGGTCAAATATAGTTCCATAAACAACTCACCTTAGATAAACAAGCATGTCAAAAGTGGCAGTACAGAAATTTTTTTTCCATGCAAATAGTAACAATGAATTCTGGTATCGATATACTACTTTCAAACAAGATAGACTTTAAGCCAAAAGTTGTTATGAGACAAAGAAGGACTGTATATTTTAATAAAAGAGTCAATCAACCAAGAAAATAAAACAATTACAAATATGTATGCACCTAATTACAGACCCCCAACATACATTACACTAACATTAAAAATCTGAAAGGAAAAATAGTTATACAACAGTTATTGGAGACTTCAATACTCTACTTTCAACATTGGATAGAATGTCTAGAGATACAATTGAAAGATCAATGATGACATAGAAGGTTGGAACACTACTATAAGTGAACTAGAACAGGCAGTCATATACAGAATTCTCCACCGAACAACAGTAGAATACATGTCCTTCTTGAATGCACATGGATCATTCTCTAGGATAGTCCACTTGCTAGGCCACAGAACATATCTCATGAAATATAAACTATTGAAATTATACAAAGCATCTTCTCAAAAACAATGCAATAAAGCTAGGGCTAAATAACAGAAGGGAAACTGTTTAACAACTAGCATTGCCCCACATGGCTTGCCTGTGAATATCACCTCAATCTGAACAGTTGTTTTCTTCTAACTCTCAGCCCTTTAGAATCCCTGTACTCTATGGATAGCCTTGTCACTCCAGACAGGCTCATCCTTTGCCTCTTGTTCTCATTGCCCTTACAAGTGTTTTGGCCAGATTCCCATTCAAATAGCAGCAAGATGACTAAAGGATCATTACTTCTTGATAGTTGTTCAATTACTTGCTTTTTGCCTCAGCTCCTGGGGTGGGGTTGGGGGTTGTGTCTGCATAGGGAAAGATGAAGAAGAGGCTACTCACAGGAGATGGACCTGGAGGAGGCAAGGCCATGACTACCAGCCCAGGAGAGGGAAAGAGAGGGGAAACTGTGCATGTGAAGCCACCTGATGAAGGCCGGTGGTGGCTGCCCACCTGCACCACCACACCTGCGTCTTTTGATTGGGGAATTTAACCCATTAAAACTCAGTGTTATTACTGGAAAGGCAGTACTTACTTCAGCCATTTTTTCCTTTGATTTTTATGTCATCTCTTTTTTTGTCTCTCTTTTGCTTTATTGCACACTCTTTTCTGTATATTTGATATTTTGTGATACTTCTGTTTGATCCCTACCTCATTTCTGCTTTTGTATATTTTAAAATATATTCTTTGTGGCTACCCTAGGGTTTATACTACACAACCTACATCTGTAAGGTACTAATTTGAATAGATACTGTTTTAGTTCCCTAAAGTTGTTGAAATTCACATATCATTAAGTGGGTAGGCTTTTACAATAGGGATTTATAATTCACAAGGTTACAGTTCACAGGTCATTAATATGTCCAGTCAAGGCATTGACAGGCAATGCTTTCTCCCCAGAGATGAACTGTTAGTGATTCTAGGCTCTTCAGTCAGATGGCAAGGCACATGGTGAAGTCTGCTAGTCTATCCCTTCACTTCACTGTCCTGTAATGCTTTCAGATTCTTGCTTCAGTGGCTTCTTCTCTGTTTTTGTGTGTTTCTCTCTGTTTCATCTTCTTGTAAAATACTCCAGTAGGTCCATTAAGACCTACCTGGGGCAATGCCTCAACTGAAATAATGTAATTAAAAGGACCCACCCACAATAGGTCTACACCCAAAGGAATAGATTAGCTTTAGAACGTATCTTTACTGGGCTCCATAAAACCTTCAAACCATTACAGATATTAACTTAGCTTCAACAGCACCCACATTCTCTGCTTCTATAACCCTCTGTTTCCTCTTTCCTGTTGTTTTTGTCCCTATCCACTCTTTATATTTATAATTTGTTCATAAGCCCTAGTAGTTTTCATTTGGTACCTTTGGGATGGTATAGATATAGATATATAGATTTATTCATCAATGACATAGACATAGACATAGGTGTAGATATATAATCCTGTCCACTGCAATCGTGATAGATTTGCTCTTCCTTTGGAAGGTAGATGCCTTTTCTTTATTTACTTTTGCCTAATTGCTTTAACTAGAACTTCTAGTAAAAGGTAGAATAGTAGTGATGAAACAATGCATCCTTGTCTTGTGCTGTCCCTAGGGGGAAAGCATTATATCTTTCATTATTATGTCAGCATCATACTTTTTATAACTCTTAATCAAGTTGAGTAAGTTCTACCCTTTTCCTACTTTTGTTTGTATCTTTATCTTGAAAGAGTTGAGGATTTCTTAAAATACTTTTCTTTTGTCCAAATCTAAACTCATGTTTAGATTTTTAGATTCATTCTAATAATATGGTATATATATTACATATACCATATACCATATACATGTTCTCTTTGTTGAAACTTACTTGCATTCCAAGATAAATCCTACTTGGTCATGGAGATTAAACCTTTTAATAGATTTGTTGGATTCTATTGTCAGCATATTTTGTGGATTTTTATATCTATGTTTATATAGGAACTGCATTGTGATTGTCTTTTCCTGTGCTATCTTGATATGGCTTTAGTATCAGGATGATTTTGGTCCCATTGAATGAATTGATGTGTTTCTTCTCCTTCAATTTTTTTGGAAGACTTTGAGAAGTAGTGGTGGAAATTCTTCTCTGAATGGTGAGTAGACATATTACTCCAATTACAATAATTACTCCAATTAATTGTCTTGGGAGTAAAACCATCTGGCCCTGGAATTTTCCAATTAGGATAACTTTGATTATAGTCTCTTTACTTTTGTGTATGGGTTGGCATTATCTGTTTCTCATTGAATAACTTTGCATAATTTGTGTACTTTTATAAATTTGTCTATTTCTTCTAGTTTATCTAATTGTTTGGTTTTCAACTGTTCATAGTATTCTTTTACAACCCTCTTTATTTCTGTATGATCACAAATGTCTTTACTTTCTTTTCTAAGTTTAGTTATTTCTATATCCTCTTTTATTACTTCAACAGTCTAGTCAAGTTTTGTCCATTTCAATGATCTTTTCAGAGAACAAAACTGGTTTTGTCATTTCTCTTCATTATTTTTCTCTCTTCTAATTCACTTATACCCATTTTAATCTCTACTATTTCCTTCTACTCAGTTTTGATTTTGGTAGTTCTTCTTTCTCTTGTTCCTCAAAATATAAAATTAGGTCATTAATTTAAGATTTTTCTTTTTTGTAATGTAGGCCACTTTTCATATTGACCCTTTAATCAAAAATTAAGAAGTGGAAATCCATGCTTTGATAAACAAAATGTAGCATGTAAATACACAAGAATGTTTTTCAGCCATATAAAAGAAGGAAATTCTGATACATGCTGCAGCATAAATGAGCCTTGAAAGTATCATGTTGAGTAAAATAAGGCAAACATAAATGATAAATTTAATATTATTCCATTTAATTAATATGATTTGTACATCTGTCCTCACAAGAACTTCTTTCACATGTCTGTGTGTCTTTTCAATTTGGGGTATTCTCAGACTACCAGATATGAAGTTTTATTATTAAACAGCATGGGCTTGATCCAAGAATGGCAAATAAAGCAGTGGAACAGAGTAGCGAGCCCATCAACAACCCCTGCTTAAATAGAAACTTGATATATGATTATTACCATCACTGGGAATGATGGATTATTAAATTAATTGTCTTGGGAGTATGGGCTATTCTTAAGGGAAAGAAAGAATAATGTTCTTAGTTTACACTATACATCAAGAAAAACTATTTCAGGGGATTAAAGATTTACAAATGAAAAGTGAGAATTTAGAATATTCAAAGAAAAATATGAAAATACCTATTACATTGAGATTTGAAATCTTACAGTCACAGTTAAAAGAACAAAATGGCTAATGTTAAATATTTTACCAAGTAGGAACCTTAACCAAAGTAAAATATAAGCTACAGATTTGGTGTATGTTTTTGTGTTGCATGTAATTGATAAGCTTAGTTTCCAAAATACATAAGTTATTCTTACAAACCAATTAGTTAAAGAATTTTGCCTTTACAATGGACAAAAATATGAACAAACAATTACAGAAGTTGAAACTCAAATAATCAACACGTATTGGAAAAGTTCCTAAATAATATTTTTAAAATTAAGTTACATAAATGTTGCATACCATTAAACTGGCAGAAAATCTTCAAAGGCTAACAAAACTAAGTGTTGGTGATGTTATAGAAGAAGGGAAATTCTCAAACAATGATCCATATAGTCATTGAGTGATTGAGTCTGATTGAGCTTCTATTGTTTTCTAATGCAAATATTTCACACCCAGAGTCTCTGCAGCAGGAAGAGAGGGCACAGAGAGTTCACTTATGCTTATACAATAGAGCCAGGAAGTGAGATGCCCTCTGCTGCTTACAGACCATTAGCAGAATTGATCTTATAGTACCAATTGAATTGTCAATCAAAACATTGAAATTATACAAGGCATCTTCTTCAAACACATTAGAATAAGGCTAGAAATCAATAACAGAAGGATAACTGGAAAATCCTCAAACATTTGGAAATTGAACAGGACTCTCAAACAACCAATGGGAAAGAAGAAGAAATCCATAAAAGGGATGAGAAAATTCTTACAGCAGAATGAAAGGGAAAAATAAAAATATTAACATATTTGGAATGAAACAAAGCCAGTGCTCAGAATGAATTTGTATTTCTGAATGACTATATTATAAAAGAAGAAAAAATAACAAATCAGTAATTTAATTTTAACCTCAGAAACTAGAAGTAGAAGAGAAAATTAAACCCACACCTAGAAAAAGGAGGAAGTAAAAACTACTAAAGTGACAATATATAAAACAGAAAATAGGAAAGCTATATATATATATATATATATACACACAATGAAATTCAAGTTGGCTCCTTGAAACATCAATAAAACTAAGAGAACTTATGTAACTTGACTAATAAAAATATGAAAATTACAAAAATTAGTTACAAATATGGGGATACTGCTGTGTTCTAGTTTGAGAGCTGCCATATGTGATATACCAGAACCAGCATGGCTTTTAAAAAGGGGAATTTATTAAGTTGCAAGTTTACAGTTCTAAGGCCATGAAAATGTCAAAATTAAAGCAAGGCTATAGAAATGTCAAATCTAAGTTATTGGTTCAAGAAGGCAGATGACTTTCAGGGTTTCTCTGACAACTGGAAAGGCACATGGCAAACATGCTCACTTCTGCCTCTCCAGGCTTCTTGTTTCATGAAGCTTCCCCAGGGGTGTTTTCCTGGTTCATCTCCAAAAGTCCTTGACTGTGTAGGCTTTGGTGGCTCTAAAGCTTTTTCCAAAATGGTTTGCTCTTAAAGGGCTCCAGTAACCAATTCCACCTTGAATGGGTGGAGACACATCTCCATGGAAACAATCAGAAGGTCCCACCTAGCAATACTGAATGAGGATTAAAGGAATGGCTTTCATCACACTATGTTACTTACAGAAATAAAAGATTAGAATGAAGCAGTCGGAGCAATTATAGGTAAGATTAGATAACCTAGATGTGATGGAAGATTACTGGAAGCACACACTCTACCAAAAAAAAAAAAAACCCTCAAGAAATAGAAAATATGAAAATACTCATAATAAGAAAGTGAATGAAATATCACTTGATAAAGTATAATAACCCTCAGGCAAAAAAACACTCAAGAAGTAAGAATAAAAAAGAATTACATCAAGCTTAAAAACAGTATCATGAAATATACATATCTAATATCATATCCAATGGAAAAAGATTTTAAAAATTCATCTTTTTCCATTAAAATATGGGTTACAAATATTCCATTAAAATATGGGTTACAATGGAAAAAGATTTAAAAAAATTAAAAAAAAAAATTCTCCCTAAATCCAGAACAAGGCAAAGGTGACTACTTTTAGCATTGTTCTGAAAGTTCTTATTATGTACCATCAAACTAGCAAGAAAATGTAATAAGAAATATCTAAATTAGAAAGACTAAGTAAAATTATCTCTAGTCAAAATTGATAAAATCATCTATACAGAAAATACTAACTCATCAATTATATACATATATATATGTACATATATATATTAGCACTAATTTACCAATTCAGGGATAATGAAGGACACAAAATAAATATGCAAAAAATAGCTGTAAATATGCTATCAATAAACAATCTGAACACTATAAATAAAGCACTCTTTTGTACAATAGTATCAGAAAATAAAATACATAGCAATTAACTTAATTGTGGATGCATGCTGAAAATTACAAAATATCATTGAAAGAAATTTTAAAAGACCTAAATAAATTTACAAAATCACTCACTATTCATAAAATAGAAACTTAATATTGTTAAGATGCCCATATTCCCTAAATTAGATACACACACAAACAAGTACATGCACATATCTTGATATACACACATGCATATGCATGTGTGACTGTATATATATATACAATATATACATACATATATTTATATCTATATGTAT
>PVIY010042492.1:0-20949 GCA_004026745.1 Myrmecophaga tridactyla
GGATGGTACAGAGGAAAAAATACAATCAATGCAAGCTAGGGTCTAGAGTCAAAGAAACATTATAGGGTCTAGAGTCAAAGTAACATTGTAGGGTCTGTAGCCAACAGTAACATTGTAGCATGTTTGCAACAGAGGCATTCAGCCAAAACTAAACCTCAACGGGAGGAGGGGGGGTGGTATGGGATTCGTTGCAGAAGGAAAGGAAATGGCCTTATATAGATTGTGGTGGTGAGGGCATGGTTATTTGATTATATCTGGAACTACTGATTTTTTTATTCAGGTTGGAATGTATGATGTGTGAATAAAACTGTTTAAAAATGAAACAAAAAGAGTTAAGGGGAGGTTTGGATTTTCTATTTGGTGAGGGTGTGTTTATGCATTATTTTTCTCTTTCAAGCAATGAAAATTATCTAAACTTGAGACTGTTCAAGATTGTACAACTAAGTGATGCTAATGTGAGTCATGGATAGTTTACTTTGGACATTAACCATGACAACCCATGCATGGAGGTGGGTGAAGGATGCATCAACTTAGAAGTAGAAAAGTGAACTATGCTGTGTACATATGATGGAATAATGTGCAGCTACAAACAGGTATGAAGTCGTGGGGCCTGCAACGAGGTGAATGAACCTGTGGGACATTATGTGGTGCAAAACAGGCCAGAAACAAAAGAACAGGTATTGTATGGTCTCTTTTAGAAAATCATCATAAGAAAATCGGGGCCTAGAGTATGAGCTCTTACAGCAGCCACGTGTAGTCCGGAGCTGTAATTGTGACTCCCGGATTCTGAGATGCTGTGCCATGTGTGTGTGACCCGGTGTCTCCCTGGAGCTTTGGGAACCTGTGAGACCCCTAAGGCTCAGAGCTGGAGACCTGCATCTCTGAAGGTCCGCATTGCCACACACAGCAGCTGTAAAGAAGCCAAAAAAGAAATCAGGCTTCAATTAGAGATGGAACGAAGCCAATCTGTTTGGGACTAAGGTAAATCAGAATTCAGGGCCAAGGGTGATATATGTATTTTAGAATTTCATCTACTGTATGAGACCCAAGGCAGAGAGATACATTTTGTTCAAACCTAGATTTTCTGTAGCACATAATTGAACTCAACCTGTCTGGATGGATCATTTGACCAACCCAAACACAGGGATCCCAGAACGGGGATGAGGCCTTCTGGTTCTGTAGAGCTTAATGTAATGCCTGGATACCTCCCAGAGTATGTTGGGCAGATAATTAAAAAGTATTGACAAAGTCCCTTAGGGCCTGGAGGAAAGATATGGAACTATTAAACTTTACCACTGGAGAAAACCCTGATACTATCTCAAACATTAGGGACTCCCAAGTCAGTAGATTGAGTCCTTGATCTTGAGACTTGCTTTTGTGAAACCGATTTCTGTAGTAGAGAAGCTTAGCCTACCTACAGTTTTGCTTAAGAGTTACTTCTGGAGGACCTCTGTTGCTGCTCAGATGTGGTCTCAGTCTCTCTAAGCCCAACTCTGCAAGTGAAATCATTGCCCTCCCCCCTACGTGGGACATGACACCCAGGAGTGAAAGTCCCCCTGGCGATGTGGGAGAGGACTCCCAGGGATGAATCCAGACCTGGCGCCATGGGATGAACAATTCCATCCTAACCAAAAGGAGGAAAAGAAGTATAATTAATAAAGTATCAGTGGCAGAGTTCAAATAGAGTCGAGAGGCTGCTCTTATGCAAGCTTCAGGTAGATATTGTTGATTACCAGTTTGCCAACCCCCAACTAACATCACTCTTGTTAACCCTAAAGATCTCTGTCTGAGATCCTTTAAAAGTTTCATGCACTAACTTTACTTTCTAGGAAACTGCAACCTCCAAATGGGTCCCTGGACCAGATAAGTCCTGAAGCCTAGAGGGCCAGGAAGTCAGCTAGTTCCATCCCCCTATCCCATATTATTAACAGTTCCTTCCGACATGAAAAAGCTAGAATGGGCATAGCCCAAATACCCTTAAAGAGGGAGAAAGATCAAAAGTGACAGTCGAGTTATGCAGAGAAGGTTGGGTTTAACAAATGAGTATGATTGCTGAATCATTATACTGATATTTCTTTTAGTTTCCAGTACCTTAGAGCAGCTAGAGGTAAAACCTAAAATTGTGGAATTGTAACCTATGCCAACTGAAACTGTTCTACAACTAATTGCTGCGATGTGCTTCAAAATTTATTGCTCTTTTGCATATATGCTATATTTCACAATAAAGAATGTTTAAACACAGAGAGATCACGATGGATTCAGAGATGGGGTTCTCCCGGGAACCCCAAGAAGCCTCAGCTAAGAGCAATGGACCGAGCTGCACCCCACGCGCGAAACTACCCACACGATGGATGTGTCCTGAGGGGAAGCAAGCACCAGGGCGGCACTGGTCCCTAGGCACTGAACTGTCAACTTCACGTCTCCTGAGCTGCTTTCGTGCTAGCCCGCCATGGGCCCGTTGGCAGTTCGGGGCTGCGCTGCCACCCCACATCGGGAATGTCCGTCTCCCGGCGCTCCACGTGGCCCGGCCCCTGCCCCACGGGAGCGGGCTCTGCTGCCCAGGCCCACCGCACGGACGGGACCCTGACCTCGGGCCCCCAGGCGCAGCCTGCTCCTCCCCACCCGGGCAGCTCTGGGGCCTCGGGACCGTGGAGGGATGTGAAGTTGCGGTTCTCCGGGCAAGCTTGCCAGCCCCGCCCCAATGCCCCCCACCTCCGCCGTCCGGCAGCCTGAGTAGAGCAAGTGGGAGGGCAGCACTGGCCCCAGGGCCAGGGTTCGGGTTCTTCTCGGATGCTGCAGCTCTGCAGTGTTATGTCCAGGGAGCTGTGGGAACCGTGTGTTAGAGACGCATATGGCAAACCCTAGCATGTCTTCTCAAGATAATAGAGCAAAGAGACAGTGCTGGGGATAAAATGGAATCAAAGAGTGTTTAAATCAAAAGGATGCAAGATAAGAGGGAGAAAATAATTGAAGGACAAATAGAAAACAAATAGCAATTATGTTAAAACTAACCATATAGATAATTACATTAAATGTAAATAGTCTAAACATTTCCATGAAAAGGCAGATATTGTCAGACTGGATAAAAATGCAACAGTCAAATGTATACTGTCTGCAAGGAATGCACTTTATATATATAGAGGGAGCTAAGTTAAAAGTTGAAGGATAAAAACGGTTATATCACGCAAACAGTCATCAAAAAAGCCGAACTAGCCATATTGATAAAATTCAGGTGGAGGAATACTGCAGAGACAGACAGGGGACATCTCACAGTGCAGGAAGGGCCACTCGCCAGGAAGACGGACAGTCCTCCAAGTACGTGCCAATAGCACAGTGACACAATACATGGATCAGAAATGGACGGAACTGATGTAAGAAGCAGACAGACCCAGCTCCTGTCCAGGTGGAGAGTCTGATACTTCTCTCTCTGTAATCGATTGGAAAAGTAGAAAGGAAATCACTCAGGGCATCAGAAACATAAGTGATACTGTTAATCCACTTAAAGTTACTGGCACAGACAGATCCCCATTCTCAACCACAGCAGAGTAAATGCTCTTTTAATGTGTTCATCGGCCATGTCAAGACCCCACGCGGGGAAACGGACAAGCTTTGCTGAATTTTAAAATCAGTAGCCTAAGTTTCGCCTGACCAAGCTGTAAAAAGGAAAGATAATTAAACCCAGCATAAACATAAGGAAATGTAGGTAGACTAAGAATAAAATGGAGAAGACACAAAGTGCCAATATCACAAAGAGAAGACTGGTCATTCCTACAGACGCTGCGGACATTAAAAGAATAAAAAGGGAATATTATAATCAACTTCATGCAAATAAGTTTGATAACTTAGATGAAATGGACAAGATCCTTGAAAGATACAAATAACCAACATGGATGCAAGAAGAAATAGAAAATCTGATGAGCATTCCATGTATTAAAAAGTTGAATTCATACATAAAAAGCTTTTCCCACAAAGTGAATTTCAGGCTCAGGTGGCATCAAAGGTGAATTGTAGTAAACATTTTATAATAAAACTATTATAAGGAAGAAGCAACACTTCACATCACATTTTATGAGGCCAGCACTACCCTGACATTAAAACTACAGAAATTATAAATACAAGAATGAACCTGTACCCTTCATTGTGAGGACAAACCCTGCCCCCAGAAGGCACACTCAGGTCCCGCCTGGTGCTCTGGGCAGCTGTAAACAGGACACTGAGAGGGCAGGTAGGTAAGGCATGCACAGGCTGGACAGGGCTTCCTCACCCCACGGGGCTGAACTCCTTAGGAGCAAAGGAAATGGGGTGCAGAAAGACAAGCCACAGGAGCAGCCAGGAGCCGGATTTCAACAGAACCCAGAGAAGAAAGAAGGTGAGCCGTGTGCCCTGCCATGTGAAGGAAAGGCCGGGGAGCCCCTGAGACTGCCAGCCAGCCAGAGTACCGACCCCAGGAGGAAGGAAGCCTCCAGCCCCTGAACCGTGAGCCCACAGACTCCTGTATGCATGGGAAGTGTCGTCACAGCGCAGCGACTAGAACAGTTTCTCACACCCGAAAGTGGGGTGCTGCTACGGCAGACACCTAAAAGTGTGGAAACGGCTTTGGAATTGGTGATGGGCAGAGGCTGGAAGACCTCACAGAGAAAGGCCTAGAAGGCTTGAGGAGGCTGCTGGTGGGAATAGGGCGTCAGGTGTCTCTGATGAGGCCCTCAAAGGGAAGAGAGCGTGCTACGTCCTTGTAAAGTGGCAGCGACCTTGGAGGGGTTGAGTTCTGATGTTGGCCGGAAGGCAGAAGTTTAAAGGGCTGAGCTCGGATATTTAGCTGAGGACATTTCCAAGCTAATACGGGAGGTGCAGCCTTCCTTGTATCCTATAGTAAAATACAAGCGGAAGAGGATAAGTCGAGAATCAAACTCTTAAGCACAAAGGAACCAGCAATTGACACTTTTCCCTTTATCTGAGATTTTTGAAAAATCCAGCTAGTACATCTTGAGATGAAGGGCTCCACGGGAGGGTTTCCTGAACTGCCCTTTCTAAAGTTGTGGCTGAAGGTGGATCCAGCCACCTCAGTGGGGGTCAGTATTGAAGGCGTATTTATATGGGAAGGATCTGTGGAGAGTGTATTGTCTGATGGTTGCACCCCTATAACTGTAGTGCAAATTTGCATGAACAGAAGCAAAACCTAAAAGGGACAGAGAAGGGATGAAGTGAAGTGAGAAGGACTTCAAGTGAGGAACCACAGAAACAGCCTGGAGCAAGGAGATTTCAGGCCAAGAAGGCAGACCCACCCATGTGTGGAAAGGGTGGGTTCACCCCTGCATTTGGGGGGGACAGGCCATCTGCCCCAGTGCTTGGAGGGGCAGGCCTTGTCTCCACTGTTTGGGAGAGCGCCACCATCCCAGTGCTCAGAGGTGTGGGGTCGGTGCTGTGCTGTTCACGGAGAGCCTGGTCGTGTCCCAAAGTTCAGAGGGGGCAGGCCCCACACCCCAGTGTCTGGAGAGGGCATGGCTGCTGTACGGGTGCTCGGAAGGCGAGGGCTGCGCTCTGCAGCCTGGAGAGCAAAGCATCAGGCCACAGGTAGATCTCAGAGCCTGAGAGCTAACGGTGTGTGCCCTGCTGGATTTCAGAATGTTTGGGTCTCGTGACCCCTGTTTTTCTTCCAATTTCTCCCTTCTGGAATGGGAGTGTTTATCCGATACCTGTCCCACCATTGATTTTTGGAAGCAGATAAGTTTTCTAAGTTTCATCAGATGAGGAATTTTGACCCTGGCTGGACACACCCATCCCCGATTTTGATGCGACTTTGTACTTAGCACTGATGCTGTGATGGAATGGATGTATTTTGCATGTGGGAAGAACATGTCTTTTGGGGACCTGTTGGGGATTGAGTCGTGTCCCCCACGAAAGGCATGTTCAGGTCCCACCCCCTGGTCCCGTGGCTGTGAGCCCATCTGTAACTAGGACATCTGCGATGCTATCAGTTAAGGTTGCCCAGACTGAAGGAGGGCGGGCGTTGGTCCAGTGGGGCTGAGGTCCTTAGAAGCCAAGGAAATTGGATAGAGAGAGAAGCTGCAGGAGAAGCAAGAAGGTGGAATCAATGGAACCCGGAAGAGAAAGGAGATGCAGCCGTGTGCCTGCCGTGTGATGGAAAACCCAGGGAGCTCCGAAGACTGAGGGCCAGCCAGAAGATACCGACCCCGGGAGGAAGCACATCTTCTCGCCTCTGAGATTGTGAGCCCATAAGTTTCGTTGGTAGGCCAATCCATGTATGGTATTTGTTTAGCAGCTGCAAAACTAAAATACCTGAATACAGACACAAAGATTCTCTATAAATTATTAGCAAATCAGATCCAGAAATATATAAAAAGATCAAGTCATCATTTTAAAATGGGGTATATGCAGGAAGGCAAGACTGGTTTAACATTCTAAAGGCAATCAATGTAATTCACCATATTAAGAGAATAAAGAACATTTTAATAGGCTTAAAAATGATCTGATAAAATTTAGCACCATTCAAGGCAAAAACCTACAGTAAAAAAATAGAAGGGAATGTCCCAAGCATGATAGAGGGCATCTGTGCATTTCATGGTGCAGACTGCTTTCTCCCAAGAACAGAACTGAAGTGAGAACATGCCCTCTTAGCACTTCTCTTCTGCATTATACTGAATGTCATATCTAGAGCAATCAGGCAAGAAAAAGAAATAAAAGGCTACAGATTAGATGGCACAGGTAAACATTACTTTGGATATAGAAATTCCTAAGGCATCTATCAAAGAACTACATGAATTGTTTTTGAGTAAAAACCTGGAACATGAATCAGCAGGGGCTCTCTTACATTTTAGGTGTATTTGCCAAAGACAGAAATTAAGAGGAAAAAGATATAAAACTAGAGAGTTTGACAATTTATCAGGGTCACAGGATACAGGATCAATATTTAAAAATCAGTTATATTTCTTTATATTAGTGTTGAACATCTGGAAAATGAAATTACAAGGCAGTACTTTTCACAGTAGCATAAAGCATGAAATTTTTTGGAATAAATTTTATAAAAATATATGCAAGACCTAAACACTAAAAAAATGCAAAACTGCTGAAAGAAATTAAAGAACACTTAAATAAGTACAGCGATAAATTGCATTTATGAGCTTGGAGAATCAATATTTTTAAGATGTCAATCCTCCCAAAATTGATCTATACATTTATTACAATTCAAATCTTAGCAAGCCTTTTGGTAGAAATTGACACAGAAATGCAAAGGAATCAGAATATCACAAATAGACATTTTTTGAAAAGAAGAACAAAATTAGAGGACTTACACTGTCTGATTTCAGGGCTTGATATGAAGTTATAAAGATTTGTTATAAATCTTAGTAAACAAGATAACACAGAAAATATAGGAAAATTGAACTGAATGGAATGCACAAACATTAATCCACATGGATAAGATTGATTGATTTTCAGCAAAGGTATAAAGTGATTCAATTTAGAAAGGAATGTCTTTCAAACAAATGGTGCTAGAACTAGCTATCTGCCTAGGAGAAAAGTGAACCTTGACCCTTACATCATACCATAGGCAAAAGTCCAAGGGATCACAGACCTGAATTTAAAAGCTAAAACTATACAATTTATAAAAGAAAACATAGGAGAAAATCTTCATCTATTTGTGCAAGCAAAGATTTCTCAGCCTGGGAACAAAAAGAATGGAACATAAAACTAAAAATTAACAATGTGTACGCCATCAAAATAAAAAATAAAAATATTTTTCTCTTTGAAAATTTCCAATAAGAAAATTAGAAGGTAAAATTTCCAATAAGAAAACATGAAAGACATAAACCTGCAGAGTCAAGAAGCTGAGTAAACCTCAAATAAAATAAACCCAAAGAAATCCACACCAAGACATGCCATAATTAAGCTCGTGAAAACTAAAGATAAAGATGAATTCTTTTAAAAAGTCATCGAGAAGAGACATGTTACTTACAAAAGACCAGTTCAAATGACAGCAGCTTCCTCACCTGAAACCATCGAGGCGAGAAGGACTTTCACATCCTGGAAGGAAAGAACTAACAACCCACATCCGACATTTGGCCAAGCCGGCTTCATGAATGAATGGGAAATAAAGACTCTCGGATGATGGAACATGATGTGATTTACTACTCACATACCTGTCCTTAAAAACTTACAGCACCCTCAGATGTGGTGCTCAATATATACGGTGGGAAACATATTTAGGATAAGTATTATATAAAACTTGGAAGGGAAAGGACCTGTGTCTAAATGGAAGTAAGGTTTCTACATGTCACACAAATTAGTAAAATGTCTACACCAAGAGGCTGTTATAAGTAATATATGAAATTATACAAAGCTAAATGATCAAAATATTGCAAATAAATAAAAATGGAACTCTCAAAAATGTTTAAGTAATCTACAGGAAGGCAAGAAAAAGGAAGCAGAGAACCACATACAAAAGGGACAAACAGAAAATAAAAATACAATGGCAGTCATCAACAATATCAACATATCAGTAATTGTTTTAAATGTGAATGTTCTAAAAACACTGATTAAAAGTCAGAGACTGGCAGAGTGTATTAGAAAATGTTTCAATTATATGCTGTTGTCAAGAAACTCACTTCAAACACGACAACATGGCTAGGTTGAAAGTAAAAGAATGGAACCTATATAATGCAAACACTAATTTTAAGAAAGAGGATTAGCTATATTAATATCACACAAAGTAGAATTTAGAGCCAAGAAAATTACTATGGACAAGGAAGGACATTACATAGAGAAGGACTAATATACCAAGAAGATAGAGGAGTCCTAGATGTTCATGCACTAAACACACAGAGCTTCAAAATACATGAATTAAAACTGTTAGAGCTGAAGGAAGAAACAGACAAATCCACAATTGTAGTTGGGGACTTCAAGACTCAATCTCAGCAGCTGATAGGACATAGAATGCTCCATCCAACCACAGCAGAACTCACATCCCTATAAAGCAGCCGTGGGACACTTACCTATGTAAACTATACCCTGGGCCATTAAACAAGCCCTAACAGATTTTATGGGAATTGAAACCATGCAGTAACTGAATTAAATTAGAAATCAATAAGAGAAAGACAAAAGGAAAATCTCTAAACATGTGGAAATCAGTCAAGATGTTTCTAAATAATGCATGGGACAAAAAAGAAGTCTCAAAGGAAATTCCAAAGAGTAAAAGTGAATACAAATAATAAACAGCATATCAAAATTTGTGAAATGTAGCTAAAGCCGTGCATGGAGAGAAATTTATAGCATCAAGTGTTTGCATGAGAAATGATTAAAGGTCTCTGTTCATACCTCAAGAAATAAAAAATGAAGAGCAAAAAAAGTCCAAGCAAGCAGAAGGAAGGAAATAAGGAAGATGAAATTAGACACCGATGGAACTGAAAGTGGGAAACAGGACATAAAATAAATGAAAATAAAAAGCTGGTTAATAAATCATTAAAATTGATAATCCTCTGGCAAGCCCGGCTAAGATAAACAGAGAAAAGATACAAATTGCCAGTGTCATGAGTGATCCAAGTCACAGGAGATCCTACAGCCATTGAAAACATAGTAAGGAGATTTCATAACCAACTTCATGCTTACAAATCCAACAATTTAGGAGAGATGGACCAATTCCTCAAAATACCACAAACAACCAAAACTCAGCCAAGAGGCATGAAACCACCTGGATAGCCCTAATACCATAGAATAAATGGTACTGGTTATTTAAAAGCTCCCAGAAAGGACCTCTCTGCATGGATTCCCCGGAGAATTCTAGCAAACATGTGGGGAAGAATCAACACCCATCCCACACAGTCTCTTCTGGAAAATAGAAGAGATGGAGAGAACACTTCCCGTGCATTTTACGAGGCTAGTATAATCCTGATACTAAAACCAGATGAAGACAGTACAAAAAAAGAAAAGAAAGGAAAACTACAGACCAATATTGCTCATCAACTTAAATGAAAAAATCCTCAACCAAAAAATGAGCAAAATTTTTTAACAGTGTAAAAAAAGTAAACACCATGACCAGGGGGCTTTATTCCAGGTGTGCAAGATGGTTCAATATTTGAAAGTCAATGTACTCCACCGTACCAACAGGTTGAATTTTAAAAAACCATTTAACAAAATCCAACACTCACTCACGATAAACACTTAAGGAAGCTGAGATTGGGGGGCCCTCAACTTGATGGGGAGCGTCTGCACATCCCCTGCAGCTCACCTTCCCGTGGGACAGCGACAGCCTGAAGTTTCGGCTGCAGTCACGGCTGCTTGCTCTCACCGCTCTAACCAACTGTGGAGTCACACGGGAAACGTGGGTGAATCTCCAGGGAATTACACTGAGCGAAGAAAGCCAAGTTCAAAAGGACGCTCACTGCATGAATCCTTTTATATAACATCCGCTAAATAACACGGTTCTAGGGATGGGCTCTGATTAGTCACTTCCAGGGCGTGGGGTGGGGGCACGTGGGAGAAGCACGCGGAGGTCTTGTGGCGATGCAGAGTGGGTCTTGATTGTGTGCTGGCTGCATTAAGCTGCATGGGATGAATTTGCGTGCACACCCATACACAAAATGCACGAATAAGTCATGTAGATCGTATCAGCATCAGTTTCCCGGCTTTGATATGCTACTAATGTCACTCTAGAAGTTTGCCGTGGGGTAGGCTGGCTGAAGCGTGAGGCGTGTGTAGGGCCTCCATGTACATTTTTTTTGCAACTTGCTTTGAATAGTAAATTATTTTTATTTTTTTTTAGTCGGCACAACCACGTTCCAGTTTTCTTCTGCTTCAATTTTTATCTCCCTGAACATTTCAGTTGCTTAGATCTTTTCCATAAAAATTTTTTAATGTTTTTATTACAAAATCTAACATATAAACAAAAAAAAGCAATAATTTTCAAAGTACATTTTAGCAAGTAGTTACAGCACAGATTTCATAGTTTGGTATGGGTTACCATTCCACACTTTCAGGTTTTTCCTTCTAGCTGTTCCAAAATACTGGATGCTAAAAGAGACGTCATTATAGGGGTTCAGCAGTCATGCTCACCTGTTAAGTCCCATCTTCTCTGTTAGAACTCCTCCTCCTCTTCTGAGCCCACTTCCATCTGCAGGGGTCTTTCGGCTGTGCCCATTCTAACTTTTTCATATTGAAAAGCAGCGTCAGCAATAAAGACAGGGGAATGGAATTAGCAGACATTCTTGGAAACACCGGCCCCTCTGGGTTTCAGGGCTTAGCTGGCCTAGGACCCTCTGGAGTTTAAAGGTTTCAGGAAAGTAAACTTAGCGCATGAAACTTTTGTAGAGACTCAGCCAGTGCCCTGGGCGTTCTTTCAGGTTAGCAGGAATGATTTGGAGGTTGGTGAGCCCTGATCATCAGCAGCATCTACCTGAAGCTGCGTAAGAGTAGCCTCTCGACTCCATTCGAACTCTGCCAGCCACTGACACCTTATTTTGTCATATTTCTTTTCCACCTTTTAGTCCAGAAGGCGTCGTCAATCCCAAGATACCAAAGCCAGGCTCAGCCCTAGGGGTCACGTCCCACGGTGCCCGGGACACTTTCACCCCTCAATAATAGACACTTGTTTTTAAATAGAAAGCTAAAAACTGTGGTAAGCCACATTTCAAAGAAAAAAATAAATAGGACTTGTTTATCCAAAATACAGAAAGAACTCTGACAATCTATGAGAAGAAGACAAACCACACAATAAAAACAGGCCAAAGAGCTGAAAGACCCTTCTCAAAAAAGATGCTCAAATGGGCAGCAGGTAATGGGAATACGCTCAGCATTACTCATCGGGGTGAGACCACAAAGGTACGCCGCTCGCACCCACCCCCCGGACCGGCAAATCGAAGTGCCTCACGGTATCAGGGCTTGGAATTGTGGAGCAGCTGGAGTTCTTGTGCCCTGCAGGGAGCAGAATATAATGGGCCCTCTTTGCTAAACACTATGAAATTAAACACACACTTACCATGGGACCCAACCATTCCTTCCTAGGTGTTTACCCAACAGACGTGAAAACCGACGTCCACACCGAGACCGGCACTGGAAGGGCCACAGCAGCTTTTATTCACAGCGCATTTCACCCTAGGAGCCCAAATGCCCCGCAGCGGGTGGCTGGATAGACCAACACTGGGCCATCCAGGGCCCTGGAAGACCTGTCCGTCCGCAGCAGCAGCGAGTGGACACCTGGTTCACGCGACAGCAGGGGAGAGCCCGAGTCACCCTCCTGAGCGAAAGAGGCCAACCTAAAGCAGTGCACGCGCCGTGATGCCGTTCACACGGTTCCTGTGTGTGTGAGGGGCCTGGGGCAGTTCCCCAGGGCGACGGGAAAGCACCAGATCGTGGGTATGGCAGAGGCCACAGCGTGTCCAATGGTACGCTTAAAACAGGCGAAGTTCAGGGAATGTCCATCAGTCAGTCAACAGAGCTGATTTTAAACTCCTTCCTTGATGCTAACTCGTGCAGCGTCTCTGTCGGGTTGGTTGCCCAGCTCCGGCGGCAGCACAGCAGTGGGGCTGTAACAGCACAGGATTAGACACGCGCGTGTGCCAAAGGGGAAGTAGGCCGTTTACATGTTTCTAGAGTAGAAAGTGAAGGTACCATAGGACCGCCCCACACAGCGAGCCCTACGTAAATGACCAATTGGATTTAACAGTCCAGTTGTGGAGTTGGTCTTTCACGAACTGTGGCAGCTGTTCACACCGACACAGGGTGTTGTATCGGCATGCTGCGTGGGGACTCCACTCCACAAGGACTGTCCTGCCACCCTACGACTTCCCTAATGAAAGCAAAGACGCGATGAAATGCCTCCCTGCTGTGCCCTGGCGGCCAGCCCCTCACGGGCCCGCAGCCTGGGGTGTGGGAGGGCGCGCTTGCCCCCCGCGCCCTTGCTGGGGCTCTGTGAAAAGTCCAGAGCAGCTCCGGGCCTCGGCCGCTCCAGGGGGCTCTCCCTCTAGAGGACCCACCCTCCCCTGCCCACTTCCCACTTCAGGCTTCCGGCCTGTGTCTCAGGCATCATTTTGTCCCCCAGAAAGTCTTCCTGGGCCCCCAGCCCGAGTCAGGGGCTTCAGGTGGGTCCGGCCTCTGCGCCCCGAGTCAGCACTGGCCAGCTGTCTGCTCTTTCTGGGATGCACAACCCCCTCCATCTGGGGCCTCCAAGGGCAGGGACCGTCCTCTCGGGCGGGGGCTGGTGAGAGCCTGGCCTCCAGCCCCTCTGCCCCAAGGGGGGTGCAGGGGGGGATGGGGTTCCGGACAGCCTCTCGGGGCAGCCCTGAAGGACGCTAGGAAGGCTCTGCTCTCTGCAGAAGGAAACCTGTATCCAATCTCGTGAGCAGCCGTACCTGTGTTTGGAAATCCAAGCCCGACAGGTGGGGCCAGCCCTGGATGTGGGGCTCAGGACTGATTCGTTAAAAGGTTTTATGAAAGCACGCTAAATTGACCGTGCAATTGCGAGACTGGGTTCTTCTCTGGTGGAAATTACTCAGCCATTTGGTTTTCATTTTTGCAAAAGCGGTTCGGCCCTTTTGAACAACTCACTCGATAGCCTCCGCTGCTAAAGCACAGGAAGATACGCTCCCGGCTCTCTGTGAAGCCCCCACCTACCGCCAGGCTTACGGATAATTGCAACGAAACACCATCCCCTCGCCGAGCGCATTCACATGCAATTTCCTCCCCGACTACCGCGGGGAACCTCGGGACCTGGTCCTGCGGCCGCCCCCGGCCCCGCCGCCCAACGCGCACCCAGCCCCGCTCAGCGCCGCGCCGCCCGGCCCGGCCAGGGCAGGGGTCTGGGGGGGTGACGGCGGCAGCCGCACCGCGATGCGGAGTCGGGGACACGCTCGGGTCCCAGTTTCCAGCCCGCAGCCGCGCCCGGAGAGGGCGTGGACACCTCCGCGAGGGAATGAAGCCCCGTGGGGGGCCTGGCAGAGCCTGGGCGCGCGGGCCGCGGGGCTGGGGCCGCCGCAGGGTGGTCCTGCTGCCCGCGCAGATGCTCAGGGCTCTGCGGACGATGGGCCCCATGGACACAGTGGCGCTGAGCAGGTCCGGGCGTGGGGGGTGATGGGTGCAGGGGGGTGGTTCTTCGCCAGGAGGGAAGGCGCTCCTGGAAAAGTGGCCTTTCTTCTGATGCCCTGACGGGGAGAAGGTCGGGACCTTGTGCAGCTCCGGGAACAGCCTCACCGGGAGGCTGGAACTGCATGTGCAAAGGCCCTGGGGCAGATGAAGTTGGGGTGTCTGAAGGCAGAACGCAGTGGCTCAGGAGCCAGGGCCTGGCCAGGAAGGTCCCCGGGGCCTGTCAGGGGGCCTCGTAGGTCATGGGCTGGCGGCTCAGAGGACATGAGCCCCTCCCCGAGGCTGGCACCCTGCCTGGCCCTGCCTGCCGGGTCTCCCACTCTTCCTCCTGGTTCTGTGCCTGCTCTGGTGCTGATCAAAAGCCCCCAGCCCCCATCCCTGGCCTCCTCTGCCTTGCCCACAGGGAAACCTCATGGGGGCCCTGGAATGAGGGGATTTCAAGCAGCCGATGCAAGGAAATGGGTATTTATGTAACGGTGGGCATGGTTTTTATTTTCCCTAATTTTCAGATTACTTTCGATTAGGCCTCTTCAGAGGAGAACCGGCTTGGAGTGAAATGGATCCTGCCTAAATCATTGGCCAGCGGCCACAGCCGCCCCTGCGGGCAAGCTCCCAGGCCTCGGGGTCGGGGCACAGCGCGGCCCCGGCTCTGCTCGGAACGCGGGCAGCGAGCAGCAGCCTGGACGGGGGTCCGTGCTGGGGGGCAGCGGCGGCCCGGGGCGCTCGGGCCTAGGGCCTGGGGGAGGGGCGCGACCGCGGCTTCCCACCGACATCTGGACTCTATCTCGCCTCCCGCCCCTGCAGGACAGGGTGGGGGCGGGGCGGGGCGCACAGGGAAAAGGCGGATTAAAAAATGCCCTGGCCAGATTCAAATGCTCTCATAAATTCAGCACCAGAAATGTTTTGACGTGGATAGTTTTGTCCGTCTCCAGCGTTGGCCAAACGAAGCAGCTCGGTGGGGCCGCTCGGGTGTGCGCTCTCGTGGGCTCCACGCGGGTCGGGCAGCCTGGGCATCCCAGGCACCTGCACAGGGAGCGGGGGCTGGGGTGGGGGGCCGGGGCGGGAGTGCCTGGCGCTGCGTGGGGATCCTGAAAGCGTCGACCCAAAGTTCCCTGAGGGCGAGGCCTGGGCTGGTGCACGGCTGGGCTGCCCCATCCGTGTGCTCGTCCCCTGGGCAGGAGCGGTCCCGGCAGCGCAGCAGGACAGGGGGTATGGACGGACAGGGGGCATGGACGGACAGGGGGAAAGCCTGGAGCTTTTTACGCTGGCAGTGGGTTTTCTCTGGGAAGCTGGGAAAACAATCCTTTCTGGTTGTCTTCTCTTCTTGACTCTATTTTCCCCACTTTTCTACAGTGAAATAATTAAAATGAGACTTAAAAACTGTTTCCTCCTAAGTGGAGCATGTCCCCGTCACCCGGGCGCCTGCAGCGGACGTCCAGTGTCCAGGGCCACCGTCCAGGGCGGCCCAGTCAGGTTTGTGCCAGTGGCCGCCGGCCTGGCGGATCTGTGGCCTCAGCTGCAGAGGGGACAGCCGGTCCCGGCCTGGTGCTCGGGCGTGGGCCACATGTCCAGCCCAGCCGGTGCCGGGTCATGGGGTCTTTCCAGAAGCCGCTGGGCAGGGCCAAGGGTGCCGAGGGCCGGGGATGGGCCTGGCCACCAGGCCGGGCTTCCTGGCTCAGCTCCCTCCTGCAACCACCCCTTCTCAGGGATTCTTTTTCACATTTTTTAAAATTGTGAAATGTAACATATATATAAAAGCACTAAATTTTGAAGCGCATTGTGACAAGTAGTTGTAGAACAGATACCAGGGTTGGTAGAGGTTACGCTCCATGCCTCCGGCTTGCTCCGGGAGGCAGGTGGCCCTGGGCCAGCCATCCTCAGGGGAGGGGGCGGGGCTCACGGCTGTTGGGCACCTACTGTGCGCGACGCCTAGGGGTGGGTAGAGCGCTGAGTGGTGAGAGCTGCAGTGTGCCCGGGGGCAGGAGGGATGACGGTGATGGCAGCAACCGCATGCTCCCAAGGGGCCTCTATCACAGATAACGCTTGGGAGAGGATTCCGTGGTAGATTTTGTCTCTTCTCTGGGATAAACAGCCAAGACTGCAAACTGCTGGGTGGAATGGTGATTGCATGCTTAGCTTTATGAGAAGCTGCTGAATTGTTTCCCCAAGTGGCTGAACCGTCTTACGTTCCCGCCATCAGTGCAGGAGACGCCCAGGCTTTCTGCGCCCTGGCCTGGCCACCCCTTGGGGCTGCTGGTCCTCTCACATTGCCACTCTGAGAGCTGACAGTGGCCTCTCACTGAGGCTTAGATTTGTGTGATCCTAATGGGTAATGACACGGAGCATCTTTCACGTGCTTATCTGCCATCTGCACATCATCCGTCCAGGTATTTTGCCCATTTTCTAATTGGACTTTTCTTCATAACTTCTTATTTTGAATGACATTCCAACCTACGGGACAGTTTACAAATATAATACAAACCCCATACGGAGAGGTCCAACAACCCCCATCCCCGCAGACACCCAGGAGCACCAGTGCTAACTTTCTGCCCCATGATTATTCCCCCCTCCCTCCCTCCGTGCATCTCTGAATGACTGAGCGTGGCTGTGCACATCATGCCCCTTTGAACACCTGGTCACGTTCACAGCACTGCCACACCCTCGCCACTTCTGTTACTAAGACATGCACACCTGCCCTCCAGAAACCCCGCAGCCACCGCGACGGCAGGCCTGCGTTCCCGGCCCCTGCCCAGTCCCCTGGACTCTGCTGTCCATCTCCGTGGGCTTGCGTGTTCTCCAGCATGTTCTCTGTGGTCAGCGTGGGGCACGAATTCAGCATCCTCAGTGTGTAACGACCTCAGTGGTATGCACAAACCGTGCTCCTGCGCCCCCAGGCCCCACATTTCTGCGGTTCAGATGCTACATTACGTGTTTATACATTATGGGGTCAAACCACTGAGGTATCATTATATTTTACTTTTTAGCTCCCACAGGGAGTGAGAAGTGGCATCACAAACCAAAAATACGATAGTACTAGCATTTCTATTCACCCGTGTCGTTACCCTCTCCCGGGAGCTTTATTTCTTCACATGTCTTCAGTCTATTGTCTCTTATCCTTCCAACCTGCGAGAGCCCTCCAGAGAGAGTTCCTGGAGAGCTGGTCTCGTGATGAACCCTCTCGGCTTATGTTCTTCTGGGAGTGTCTTCATGTCCCCCTTGTTTCTTTAAACGCTTTTCACTGTGAAATATAACATATATACAAAGAAAACAAAGAAAAAGCAATAATTTTCAATGCACACTTCAACAAGTGGTTGCAGAACAGATTTCAGAGTTTGCCATAGGCTTCCATTCCACTGTTTCAGATTTTCCCTCCTAGCTGCTCCACACACTGGAGAGTAGAAGAAATATCAATATAGTGACCTAGCAGTCACACTTATTTCTCAAATCCTTTCTTCTCTTTTATACCTCCTCCTCCTCCTTTGGTCCTTCTCCCACTCTGTAGGGATCTTCGGGCAATGCCTGCTCTGACGTCTTCATGTTGAGAAGGGGTGTCCACACTAAAGGACAGGGGGGTGGAATCAGTTGATAATCCTGGAGAGGCTGGTCCCTCTGGGTGTCAGGATTTATCTGACCTAGGAACCCTCTGGGAATTATACGTCCCAGGAAGGTGAACTGAGTGCATGAAACCCTCATAGAGACCCAGTTCAAGCCCTGGGTGTTCTTAAGAGTTAACGGGAGTGATTTTGGTTGGGGTTTAGCAAACCATCATCCCTCCCTGATTTTTGTTTCTTTCTTTTTTTTTTTTATTCTATTTTCTCCCTCATTTTTGAAAGACTGCTAGCCAGATATAGAATTGTTGCTTGGAATTCTATAAATTCTATAAGTAGCACCTTAAATATGGCATACCACTGCCTTTTCACTGCCATGGTTTCTGATGAGAATTTGGCACGTACACTTATTAAATCTCCATGGTCCGTGACACGTGGCTTTTCTCTTGCAGTTCTCAGAATTCTCTCTTTACCTTTAGCTTGCTGCAGTATGACGACAGTTTGCTGGGACGCAGGTCTTTTTGGGTTTATCCTGTGTGGAGTTTGTTGAACAGCTTGGATGTGTATATGCATGTCTGTCATTAAATTAGGGAAGTTTTCAAGATTATTTCTTTGAATGGCTCTCCTGTCCCTTTCTTCCCTGGGACTCTCTCAGTGAGTACATTGGTACTCTCGTGGCATCCCACAGGCTCCGCAGGCTCTGCCCACTTTCTGCTCCTCACACTGGATGATTTTGTTGTCTTATCTTCCAGTTCACCAATGCTTTATTTCTGCCAGCTCCAATCTGCTGTTGAGCCTATCTAGGGAATTTTAAATTTGTGTTACTATGTTGTGGTTTGAAACTGTGTGTACCCCAGAGAAGGCCATGTTCTTTTAATCCACTGCTGTGGGTGTAGACCTGTTGTGGGTGGGACCTTTTGATTGGGTTGTTTCAATTGAGATATGACCCACCCAATTCAAAGTGGGTCTTAATCTTTTATTGGGGTCCTTTATGAGAGGATAAAAGGCAGAGAAGTTTGGAGATAGCTTAGAGAGAAGCACCCAGAGAGAACTGAAAAAGAAAAGCCTGGAGAAGCAAGTAAGGACACACAGATGCTGAAAGCAATGGAACCTGGAGAGAAGGGCCAGCAGACACCAGCCTTGCGCCTTCCCAGCTGACAGAGGAACCCCAGATGCCAGCAGCCTTTCTTCAGAGAAGGTATCATCCTGTTGATGCCTTAACCAGGACATTTTCATGGTCTTAGAACTGTAAGTTTACAAGTCAACAAATCCCCATTGTAAAAGCCAACCCAGGGCAGTGCACTGGTGGCTCAGTGGCAGAGTTCTCGCCTGCCGTGCTGGAGACGTGGGTGCCATTCCCAGAGCTGGCCCATGCAAAAAAAAACAAACAAAAAACAAAAGCCAACCCTTTTCTGGTACACTGCATTTCAGCAGCTTTAGCAAAGTGAAACAATGGTCTTAAGTTCTTGTGGTTCCTTTCCATGGTTTCCATCTCTGTGGTGACATTCTCTTTGTGTCCGTCTGAGGTTTTCCTGGTGTCCTTTCCTTCCGTGTCTTCCTCTAGCCCTTTGAGCAAACGTAGGACCATTTTTAAAAAGCCTTTGTCTGGTATGCCCCAGGTCTGGCCTTCCCAATTGGTGGTTCCTAATGCTTTAATCTTCTCTTTGCCTGGGCTGTTTCTTTGTATGTTTTATAATGTTTTGTTGAAAACCTGACTTTCTGATATTTTAATGTCTTATTGCTGGCATTTAGACTCGGTGGCATCTGTTCCTTAAGCTTGTATCCAGCTATGTTATGGCAGACTTTCCTCGAATGCCAGGAGCTAAGCAAAGAGAAGAAAAGAACAAAACGCCGCTCCCAGTCCCGGCCGCTGGCCTGTGTGAGGGCTCTCCTGCAGGCTTGTCCGTGCAATGCCGTGTGTCCTAGGAACTCCCCCCTTCATTGCTTTTCCAAGGAAACCGTCTCCTCACAGCCTAGGCACGGCACCGTGGCCCTCCAACCCACAGCCTCTGGCCCAGGCCGGCCTAGCTGCTCCCTCACCCATCCCTCCGGCCAGCACTAGGCCGGCTGGGCAGACACACACATCCAGTGGGGGCGCTCGGAACCAGGCCAGGACCCCCACCAGGAGTGGCCGGCCTGCACCAAGCCGACGCACGGTGGAGGGGGGAGGGAAGAGGCAGTCGGGGGTGCCTCTGCACCACCCACTTTTCCTTCTTTAGAGACGCTGTGGTGGGTGGCCACACCTTATTGTTAACCCTCGCATTGCTGGAGCATTTGCTACCCGTGAGGAGAGCACAGGTTAAATACTGCTGACTGCGCTCCCCGGTCCACCTCAGCCCCACTGCTGGGCAGTTCCAGGGGTGGAGGAAAGTTATTTGTTTGTCACCACGTGAACCATCTGACATTTCCCTTCAACCATATTCAGATATGTATTCAGTTAACCGCGTCCCCAAGCCGTGCTGCCATCACCAGCCTCCACCAGACGCCCCATCCTGCACTCACTGAGCCTTAATGTCCCACTCCCGAGCCCCCTCTTCCCGTGGTGGCCTGTGTCCTAGATCGTGACTCTGAGAGTTCCCTGCCCGCACACCGGATGAAGGGCGCACCAGCCCACGGCCGCATCACCGCGCGGCGGCACTGTGGGAGCCACGCGGCCACGCGGTCATCATCAAGGATCAACGCTGCTGACGCACAGGCAATCCCCTGCAGTCACTCTAACACACCATCAACTGAAAAGGGATACCCATATGATGCACAAGAGAAACCTCCAGGACAACCTCTCGACTCTATTTGGAATCTCTCAGCCACTGACACTTTATTTTGTCTCATTTTTCTCTTCCCTCTTTCGGTTAAGAAACGTTCTCAGTCCCTTGATGCTGAGTCCTGGCTCATCCCAGGATTTCTGTCCCATGTTGCCAGGGAGGTCCACACCCCTGGGAGTCATGTCCCACGTAGACGGGGGAGGGCGGCAAGTTCACCTGCCGGGTTGCCTTAGAGAGAGGCCCCATCTGAGCAACAAAAGAGGTCCAGTGGGGGTGACTCTCAGGTATAATTATCAGTACGTTTAGCTTCTTCTTTGCAGGAATAACGTTTATAAGGGCAGGGCTCAAGCTCGAGGTCTTGGCTTATTAACCTGGTCATCCCTAATGCTTGTGGGAATATCAGGAATTCCCCAGGTAGGGAAGTTTAATATTTCCACATTTTTCCCTCAGTCCCTCAATGGGGCTGTGCTGGCTTGAAAGTGCTGTGAACCCCAGAAAAGCCAAGTCCTTTAATCCTGATTCATACTGTAGTGGAAAGCTTTGACTAGATT
>PVIY010042493.1:0-20934 GCA_004026745.1 Myrmecophaga tridactyla
TATATATGAAGGTGCTCAACGTAATTAGTTATTAGGGAAATGCAAATTGAAAACTCAATGAGATGCCACTCTAAACTCACTATGATGGCTACAATAAAAAAGATTGACAATAACAAGTGTTGTCAAGAATGAGGAACAGTAGGAAATCTCATGCTGCTAATAGGAGAATAAAAGATACAACCACTTGGAAAACTGTTTTTGTATTTCTAATTAAGTTAAGCTTATACCTAACCAACAGTTCTACTCTTAGATATATACCAAAGATCTTTATTTCTATTTCTTAATTCTTTAAAAAAAAAAAAAGGTCAGGTTTTAAAATGGACTCAATCCCATGTATTCCAAGGTTGTCACCCGACGTAAATCAAGAGTCCACACATGCATATGAATCTGCATATGACATGCATATGACAAAAGGATTGACAAATGAAATCCAAGGTCTAATTTTCTTTAAATGATCCTTGTTAAACATCATGTGTCTGTGTTTTTAAGCAAACGAAAAGCTTATTTTCACATTAAAATGGAAGCATCTTTTGCAATTTCAGAATTCAATGGAGAAGCAGATTCTTATCATACTCTTGCCCATGCATCATCTTCCTAACATTTAAATGGTTACATATATATCCACAAAAAGGCTTGTACAAAAATGTTCATAACAGGTTTAGTCACAACAGCCCCAAACTGAAACAATCCAAATATCCATCAGCAGAAGAGATGAACAAACCTCTACTATTTTCACACAATGGGAAACTAACTTGGTGATAAAAAAAGAACACACACTGTGATACATGGACCATCATGAAATAATCTAAAAATTATGTGAGCCAAAAAGCTGTTCACCCCCCCAAATACATATCAGATTTGATGTTTCAAAACATCAAATTCACTTTCAGATGATGGTTTGCTAGCTTTAGGGACATTCCAGTAACTATGGTTTGAACTTCTAAATCCCTATTTCAGGAGCCTTCATATGTCCCTCCAAAGCTACCTTTTCCATCTTTTTTTTTCATCATTTCCCCCAACTGATCCATATGCTGTGTTCCAGCTAACTGTGCTTTTGTTCCTTCTACTTCCTCTTCCTGGAATGCCCTCTTTCAAAGTCCCCATCTCTATGTGACCTAAATCTCCTCACTAAGGCCTGAAACTTTATTCATTCTCCCATCAGAAAATAAGGTTTCCCTTCTTAGAACTTCCATAGTACTCTGTCTTTCTTATGAGACAACACTTTCTTTAATTGTATTATCTGCTATTCAATCTTAAAATTAAAGGGCTTCAGGTTTGTTTCCCAGAGCCTGACCATGCCAAAAATAAATAAATAATAAAATAAATAAATAAACCAGCTTAAAAAAAATTAAAGGGTCTTATCCTATTTATTTTTATTACCGTTATCACATTAGTATCATACGTTTCAAAGTCTTATGGCCCAAATGCTTGGGCAGTGACATTTGCTAGCTCTCTTCAACTTTCTAACTAAAAAGGATAATTATTAGATGACAGAAATGGATAAAAATGTTCCACTGTCTCATTAAAAGTAATTTCGTCATAAGACTAAATGCCATAAAGAACAATTTTAATTGGGTTCAGAATGTAAAGGAAAAGGTGCAGAGGGTAAGGCCTTGCAAAAGATGTACACCGTTCACAGAAAGCCATAAACATTACTGAAATTATAGAAAACCTAAATAAATATGTATGCACTGAAAAACTCAACATTGTAAAGCTCTCATTTCTCCCCAAATTCAATGGGTTTAATGCAATGAATAGAATAAAACAATCTCAATAAAATTCCAGCAGATTTTTATGAAATTACCAGCATATAATTCTAAAATTTACATGGAGACTCAAGGGGCCAAGAATAATTGTTAAGATAGTCTTGAAGAAGAAAAGGAACTATGAACGAATCCATCCAACAAATATCAACATTGATTACAAAACAAAATAATTAATAGTGTGACAAAAGGATTGACAAAAAGACCAATGGACCAGAAAAAAAAGAGTTCAAAAACAGATTCATATGCATGTGTGGACTCTTGATTTACGTCGGGTGACAACTTTGGAATAAATGGTATTGAGTCCATTTAAAAACCTGACCTTTAGCTGATACCATACACAAAAATCCATTACAAGTGGATTGTAGATATAAACATGAAATATAAAACAATAAATCTTCCAGAAAGATTATTTTTTCTTTTCTGGGCATTGAGATAGGCAAAAGTTTCTTAAAAGTTTGTTACTTTCTGGGCCTCGGGATGGGCAACAGTTTCTTAAACCGAACATAAAAAGCACTATCTAAAAAGGATTGATTAGTTAGACTGCATTAAAATTAAGAACTTCCAGGCCCTCAGAGACATAGTTAAGAGAGTAACAATGAAAGTCACGGAGGAAAAGATGTTTACAATCTAGATAACCAAGAAAGAGCTCGTATCCGAAATGTACACAGAACTACAGATCAATAAGGAAAAGACAGCCAAATAGAAAAGGCGGGGCGCGGGAGGGAATTTGAACAGACACTCCACAAAAGAAAATACCCAAATGACCATTAAAGATACAGAAAGCTGACATCATTTCAGTTCAGGGTAACACAGATCAAAACCACAAAGAGATATCACTGCAAATCCACCAGAATGGCTAAAATTTGAAACTAATGGTCATCAGTAGAGAGGATGGAGGCGGGTGGGGGCAACGGGTACTCCTATATTGCTCAAGGAATGTAAATTGGTACTGGTAGTTTAGGAAATGAAATGGTATTATCTAGTAAAGTATGATCCAGTAATTCCTCCCCTAGGTGGAAATGCATTCATTGGTGCACATGCACCAAGAGATCTGCACAAGCATATATGCAGATAGCAGAGTAAAATGTCCATTCGAGCAATGAAAATGAACCAACGACTGTGGTTGCATTTATATGAAGATCAAAAATAGGCAAAACTAATCTCTGATGATAAAGATCAAAATATTGGTTACCTTTATAGTGGACGGTGGGTTTTGATGTGGGAAGGGACCAGGAAGATGATTTTAGGCTACTGCTGATGTTCTATTTCTTACCTGGTTGGCGCTGATAGAGGTGTGCATTCATTTGTGATAATTCATTGGATTTATGAAGTCACACTTATGACTTACACTTTAGTATATGTCAATAATTTTTAAAACATTTTTTAAAATCCCCATTGCAATACAGCAACTGTTATTCATTAGATACCATTTTTTTTACTTTTTTGGTCAGTTGATATATTTCTGTTACGATGTGCTACAATTGTTGGGAAAGGTATTATCAGAATAGATAAAGGTATTATCTATTATGATAGAACCTCAGGGAATCATACCATGGCCCTAGAAGTGACTGGATATTTTGAGGTATTAAGTATAGGAACAAAACATTAAAAGGCATTTTATCAAGTAAATACTTTAAAAAATAATATTTTAATTCCAACTTAATTCTTCTGTGGGTCTATGCCTGTATTTTTCAATACAAGTAAAAAATATATATATATGGTTTTTAAATGAAATGTGCTCATCGCTGCATATTGTTCTTATTTCTTTGTACACCTAACATACATTTTTAAATCCTTACTGTATATTCATTTTAAAAATCAAATATCTTATTTGTTTATAAGTGAATGTTAAGATATGAAACTCAAGATTGTAGGATAGAAAGTAAATTACCCTTTACCCCCATATTCCCCCATCCCTACTTCCAGAATTAAACACATTAATTAACAAATTGGGTTTTTGTTTGCATCCTTCCATAAATTCTCTATGCATACACATATGGGTTTTTTGTTTGTTTACAGAATTTGACATCATCATCTTCTGCAGTTTCCTTCATTAATATAATTTCAACATATTTACAGATCAGCACATCTATATCCAGTTCATTTTTTTAATCATTGCATAGTATTCCCACATAGGGAAATTTCATAATTTATTTAATCTTCTCCCTACTGTTAGATATCTAGATTGTTTCTAATTTTTTGATCATTGCAAAAATGCTGCATCATGCATCTGTGTGTATGTGTCTAGCCTTTAAGTATTTGAGGGTAGATATGTCAAGGAATTGCTAGGTCAAGTGTATAGATATTTTTTGACATCAAAAATAACACTGACCATAACTTTTCCTTTGTGAATGGTAATTGAGAATTGGCATAGCATCATGGCAAGAGAAGTATTTTCAGCAAGAATGAAAATAAGGCACAATATGAGAACTGAGTCTGTAAAATCAGGTAGAATGTATTGAAGGCTAATGGCATGGGTTTTAGTGGAAAGAAATACATATAGGAGACAATTTACCCCTGAAGCAAGACCACAGCCATTAGACTCTTCGTTGTTCATAATTATCAATACTGTCAAATACAACGTAAGCATATACAGGACATAAACAAAACTACAGCCAGTATTCACAGAGAAAGTATAATAATATAATTAAGTAGTGAGTTTATAATACTAATCGTGAATTAAAATCTTTCCCTATGTTCCTTGAAATTAGAAATTGTCTTCTGAGGATTAGCCCAATTTACTCTGAAACGCCTTGACCATGGGTCACGCTGTTCTCAGAATTGAGTTTTTGTTCTGATGGAGGATTGCTGATCATTTAAGCCTGTACCTACTGCTGATAGTGGTTCTTAGTTTAACACCAGGATGTGAAGTTACCAGAAGCCCTTAGAAATGAAGCAATGGACAGCGTCTTTATTAACCTACTCTAAAAGCGGTCGAATAAAGAAAGGAACACTAATATCTTCTTTTTACAACTAGGAAATCAGCACCCTGGCTCCTTGCTATTTTCCTATTCCATGTATTAGAATGAAATCTTTCCTTGGCATAATACAAGATTGTTAATAGTAAGGGAAAAGGGGGATGGTGGAAACCTAGATAACTGAATGACCTTTAGCATTTGTGGACAATAGAAGCTAATACTTGAGTGCTTATTATGTGCTTGATGCTTTTGTAAGTGCCTAATTTATATGATTTCATTTCTTCCTCAAAGCGACCCTGTGGGGTGGCTGTTACAATAAGCACCATTTTACGCATTAGTAATAGAAAGTGTTGGAAGGTTAAGCAAGGTCAGCATCTGATAAGTAGCAGTGGCAATATTCAAAGCCAGGTAATCTGGCTGTAGAGTCTCTACCCTTGGAGCTTTATTTGGTTCCAAATTTTCGAAGCCCTAAGGCTCCGCATCTTTTCTGACTTTCCCCACTTTGGAACACAGAATCTCAGTTGTTCATAAGATTTCCCACTGCCGCTGGGATTTGACTTGTTATTATGGGATTTAGGGTTCTTGTATCTATGTACGAAAAAGATTAGTTTATAATTATATAATAGTTATAAGTGGTGGTCTCATAAAAGAGGGTTCATATGTTCATTCTTTTTCTATTTTCCAGAAGACTTTGTTTAGTATCAGTGATATTTCTTCCTTAC
The DNA here is from genome assembly GCA_004026745.1 of Myrmecophaga tridactyla. Classification (NCBI taxonomy): domain Eukaryota; kingdom Metazoa; phylum Chordata; class Mammalia; order Pilosa; family Myrmecophagidae; genus Myrmecophaga; species Myrmecophaga tridactyla. The sequence continues at coordinate 5,407 of PVIY010042493.1, forward strand.
ATTTTTGGAAGAATCTACCAATGAAGACATCTTGGGCTTGGGATTTTTTTCCATGAGAAAATGTTCAATAATAGATTTAATTCATTCTTTACTGTACGTATGGGGTCATTCCAAATTTATATTTTATTTATTCTTTTATCAGGTTTGGAAAGTTCTGTTTTTGAAGAATTTTTTCATTCTATCCAAACTGCCAAATTTAATGGCATAAAGTTTTTTGGCTTAGTTTTTAATATATTCTTTACATCTATAAGATTTTAGTAATGATGTTTGTTTTTATTCTCAATATTGAAATTTGTGACTGTTTTCCCTTTCTCATGATCAGCCTCGATATACTCTTTTTTTTTTTGGCATGGGCAGGCACTGGGATTCAAACCCAGGTCTCTGGCTTGGCAAGCCAGAATTCTGCCACTGAGTCACTGTCGCACCACCCTTGATATGATTTTATCAGTTTTATTTAGTTGGTTTTGCCCTTATGTTTATTATTTCTATCCCACTTTTCTTGGTTTTGATATGCTTTCCTTTTTCTAGCTTCTTGATATTGGAGCTTAAAACACTGCTTTTCAGCATTTATTCTTTTCTCATAAGTGCATTTAAGGAAATAATTTTTCCATTAAGCAAGTTGCATCCCATGAGTTTTGATGTTATTTCTTTATTATCATTCAGGGCAAAATAATATATATTTCCTTTTTAACTTTTTTCCATAAATTATTTAGTAGTATATTTTTATTGTAGTTATTTGTAGCCAGCTGGGATTAGTACCAATTCTAGTTGAATTCCACTGCAGTCAAAAATACACTCTGAATGATTTTAGTCTTTTAAAATTTGTTGAATTTTTTATGACCCTGAGTATGATTAGGCTGGTAAAGATTCCATGTACACCTGAAAAGAATGTAAATTCTCTCCTACTCGATGTTAACTAGTTGTGTTGTTTAGATTATCCAGTCTGACTAAGGTTTTGGCTTACTTGCTCTGTCAGTTATTTAGATGAGTATGTTAAAAAAGAATTCCCCTATGTGATCATAACTTGGTTAATTTCTCCTTCTTGTCCTACTAATTTTGCCTTATATATTTTGAATCTATGTCTTTGAGTGTGTACAGATTTAGAAATTATATATTTCCTGGTCCCTTTATCATTATGAAAAGTTTCTTTTTATCTCTAATAATCTTCTTATCTTAAAGTCTATTTATCTGATATCAGTATAACTAAATGTTATCTTTTTCCATAATTTTACTTTCAAACATGCCCATATATTTAAAATGTATCTCTTGTAAATGGAACATAGTTGGAATGGTGAGGGGTGGGGGAGGGATGTATTTAATCTCAGCCTTTACTTGGAATAGTTAGTCCACTTACACTTACTGTAATTACTGACAATACGGGCTGTAAATCTCCCCCCTTCTATTTGGATTCAGTTTGACCTACCTGTTTTTGTTCCTTTTCTTTTATTATTATTATTTTACCTTATTGTTTTGTATTCATTTTCTCTCCTTTTTTGGCCTACTTTTACATCAGTCCATTTTTTAATGCATCCATTTCTCAATCTATTTGTCAGTTATTCATTCTTTTATTCTTCTTTAGTAATTACTTTAGACAGTACAACTTATGTCCTTGACTTTAAATTTTTTTTTATTTTGTGTTCTGTTTTGTTTTTTTTTGTCCTTGACTTTTTACAATCTAATATAAATTACTTTTAACACTTCCTTGATAATGATAGAACCTAACTTTTCAATTCTATTTATCCCCCCCCACCTTTTATATTCTTCTTAGAATGCCTTTTAATTCTTCATCTAGTTTGAACTCTGTAAGATGTTGTCATTGTTACTATTATGTTGGTGTAAGTCAATATGCAATTATATTTACCTTTTCTTTTACTCTCCATGATTTACTAATAGTTGGTGTTTTTAACTGTGATCATTTTCTTCTTTCTTGGGTTCCTCTTATGGATTTCTTGAACTGCAACAAATTATCTCAGTATCAGTGTCTATATTTTTCAAAAATTTTTATTTCATCTTCATTTTTGAAGAACGTTTTGGGATACAGTTTTAGACTGACAGTTATAATCTTTTAGCATTTAAATTATGTCATGTTACTGTATTTTTGGTTATTTATTATCTGTTGAGATGCAATCCATCATTCTTTTGTTTCTTTGAAGGTAAAAGTTTACTCTGGCTGCTTTAAAGATTTTCTTTTGTCTTTTTTTAGAAGTTTTATTCTGATATGCAAGACATATATATTTCTTTATATGTATCATTCTCAAAGTCTGCGAAACTTACTGATTTGTGCTTCTCTCTTTCAGTCTTAGATAGTCATGACCTTTATTGCTTCAGTTTCATTTTCTTTTATCTCTGCTTCTGGAACACCAATTACCTGTTTATTGGACATTTATATTATATAATCCACATATATTTAATTTTTTCTAAATTTTCACTTTTTTTTTTTTTTTTAACATGGGCAGGCACCGAGAATCGAACCCAGGTCTCTGGCATGGCAGGCGAGAACTCTGCCACTGAACCACCATTGCCCCTAAATTTTCGCTTTTTTTTTACTGACATTTATTACTATTGTTTCACATTGACCTGCCTTTAAGTTTATCATTTTAAAGTCTTATATATAATCTGTTGATAAATCGTATTTTGTTATTAATTCCAATTTTTGCCTTTTTCAGTGTTTTAATATATTTGTCTTCTTCAATTTCTTTCAAACATGATAATCATAATTATTTCATAGTTCTTGTCTGCTAAGTCCTATTGCCAAAACTTATAGAGACCTATTTATGTCTTGACTGTGGGTTTATGGTCTCTAGAAAACCCATTTCTCTAGAGAAACAGAACCAAGAAGATATCTGTAAATATGAGATTTATAAAAGTGTCTCATGAAACCATGGGGGTGCAGGAGTCCAAACCCTTCAACTGATAGGATTAGCTCTTCGTTGGTTGGGAGACATGCCTTAGTTGATCATAGATGTAATCAGCCACAGATGCAATCAACTGATAGATTGATTAGACAGTCTATTAATTGACTAGTTGACTAATTGATTATTCAGTTAATCAATTGACTAATTGATTAGTCAGTCTATTGATTGATCAGTAGACCAAACTTCCAGCTTATCAGCTAGCCACAAAATATCCTTGCAGCAACGGTCAGGCCAGTGCTTGCCTGACCAGACAACTGTACGTAATCATTTGGCCACGTTGACACCAGAACCTAACCATCATACTTGATGTGCTGAATAATTTTTTAATGAATTCTTGAGATTATGAATTTGAAAAACAGAGACTCCAGAAAATGTTCTCTTTCTCCAGAGAGATTTTATCTTTTCCTCTGCTAAGCACAGAGTGAAGACTGCTCGCCTTAATCCACTTAGGTACTAGCTCAGTTGACACTAGGTTTTGGTAAGCTCCATTTACATCTGAGGGTATAGTTCACCAAAAGCTTCCAAATGGGAGGTTGATGTGTATACTGGAGACTTTCCTTTTGGCTAGTCCTAAACTCTATTATTTTTTTCTTCTCAATCAAAGACTAATATCTGCTTTTTGTGGTCTTTGATCTTGTTTCCCACCCCATGCAGCTTCAGAATTCAGCATATGTTAGGGGGGAACCCACCATGTGCCAAACCCTCTGCTCTGCTCCTCTCTTTTCACTCAAATACATCTTTCACATCTCCTATTTTGTATCTGCAGCACTTCAGGACCACCCAAAACTTTTCTGGTGTCTCTTTTCCCCAGTAACCCTCTTTCCAGACAATTCCAAGATTCTAGGATCGAGAATTGGCAAATCCACCTGGGAAAATGCAGGTGAAGATTCTCAGCCTTTCTGTCTTCTACAGAATCTTCAGGATCTTGTCCCATCTTCTTCCTGGTCATCTTCCAATGATCTCCAATAGCTCATTGATGCATTTAATCGGATGTTTTATGTATTTCATACAGCTTTTCTACTTTTTCTCAGTGGGAGCATTGATGTGCTCTAATCTATTCCATCATATCCTAAAATGGAAGTTGATATCTTCACTTTTAAGCTTTATAACTCAACCACATTTTAAGAGAGTCTAGTTTTCTTAGTGTTGATGAATGAAGTCAACTAACACTATCAATTAAAGAATAAGCACTTTATGTCAGGTAAGTTAAATGTAATTTAGAGGGAGTCTAGAAGTAATTCTTACTTAAAGGAAAAATTATAATTTAATGATTGTAATTCAAAGCCTTTCAAAAATGCTTTGGAAATTACAAATAATGCTTAGAAAGCTGTGAATTTTATGGGAAGGAGATTCCACCCAATATATAGAAGTTGTGTTATGTTAGCTTTCTCTTGATTACCCAGTCAACTGAGTAGTCACCTAATCACAGGAGTGATATCCCATCATATTTACAGGTCCCACCTGTTCTCAAGGGGAGAGGTTTAGATAAGGGCATAACACTAGAGCCACAAAGATAATGGGTCCATCTTAGATGTCTGCCTAACACACCCCTTCCCTTTTCTCCATCTGTTTTGTTTATCTTACCCCCATGGTAGTCAAAATGTAAGCCCTGGAACGGCAGCATCAGCACCATCTGGAAATTATTAGAAATACAAATTCTTCAGCCCAAATTAGATCTACTGAATCAGAAACTCTGGTGGCACAGCAAACTGTGTTTTTACAAACCCTTCAGGTGGTTTTAATGCACACTAAAGCATGAGAGCCTTTGATAGCTGTAGGATCAGGGTCACCTGCCCTTAGCAGAAAGCTGCAGACTCAGAGGGACAGCTATGCTTCCGTTACCCAGTGTGGGAAAAGCAGTCTGAGGATTTGCTGTCCTTAGACAGTGAAAGCCAAAGAGATAAAATCCCCCTAAATGAAGACCAAATTGGCAATGAAGGATAGGCTACTGGAATATAGATACCAAGTTAGATACAGTTAATACATGTAAACAGCTAGGGAAATATCTGATGTTTCCAGTCTGCTATGGAGGTTGCTTTCTGACTTTAATGGAATCCCTGGGCCTCATTTCATTCCCATCTGTATTGAAAATCAAGGTAATATAAGGCTCTGCCACAATGATGGGTCTGTTAAAGAAAAAAAGGAACTTGAGGTTGTTAAATCGCCAATTTAATGTCTACTCAGTCCTACTTCTCGTCCCACTGACATCCAAATATAGTCCCCATCCTGACTTCCACTTTAAAATCTTCTACAGCTTACTTCTCTGGCTGTATCCTCTCCTGCTCCCTGACGAGGCTATACTCCAGCCCTAGTAGACTTATTGCAATTCTACAAATATGCCCTGTATTTTTCACACCTCTGAACTTTTTTCTATCTGATCTCTCTTCCTGGAATGTATCCTCCCATCTTATCAAACTCTTTTGCTCTTCTCAAGCATCTCTCTGTCCGTAGAAATCTCACTTATTTTTTAGTACTTTCTCATATACTTCTTTCTCTATTAAATATTCCCATTCCCAGCCAGCTGTGACCCATTCTTCCTTTAAATCACTGTAACACTATGTTTATGTCTCTCAGGATTTTTATTATAATCTTCCTGGCAGAAAATTCTTTGCATTCTTGTATTATCCCTCTTTGTCCCTCTTATTAGACTGTAAACTCTTAGAGGAAAAGAAACGTGAATTTTTTTTAATCCACAGCAGAGCCCACCATAATCTTGCAAGTAGTAGTCAATTAATCAATATTTGTTTAATTAATTATAGGTGACACATGGACTCCATAAATAGTTCACAGCAGGAATGTTTGCTTCCTTCCAGGCCAGCTGGAGTATGTCCCTTTGACTCTTCACCAATTTTTAAAGGCTCACCTGATTAGATAAGGCTCACCCAGTGTAATTTCTTTTGATTACTCAAAGTCAATTGTTTTTTTCTTAAAACTTCTTATTTTGAAATATTTCAAACTTATAGGACAGTTGTAAAAATAATATGAACTCCATTAAGAGAATTCCAACATATTCCCACTACCCTCCACCAATTTTTAAAATTTTGTCTCTTTTGCCATATGTTTTGATTTGCTAAGCTAATGAAACGCAGTTTACCAGAAATTGACTGGCTTTTACAATGGGGATCTGTTAGCTTACAAATTTACAGTTCTAAAGCCATGGAAATGTCCCAGTTAAGGCATCAACAGGACAATACTTTCTCTGAAGACTGGCATGCATCGGCTTGTCTGTCAGATAGTCAGGTACGTGGCGATGACTGCTGGTCCTTCTCTCCTGGGTGTCATTGCTTCAGCTTCTTATCATGGCTTCTCTATGTGTGGTTTTTTCTCTAAACTTTTCAGGGGCTTTTTCCATGAGCTTCCCTGAATTTCATCTCTTAACTTTTCTAGGGCTTCTCTGAACTTCTCTGGGGTCTTTCTACTTATCTTCTTATAAAGGACCCTAGTAAGGGGATTAAGATTCATCTTGAGGGCGGGCCATGGTGGCTCAGTGGCAGAGCTCTCACCTGCCATACCAGACACCCAGGTTCAGTTCCCAGTGCCTGCCCATGTTAAAAAATAAAAATAAATAAATAAATAAATTTAAAAAGATTCATCTTGAATGGGGTGGGTCACATCTCAATGGAAATAAACTAATCAAAGACTCCTTACCCACAATAGGTTTGCACCCACAGGAATGGATTAAAAGAACATGACATCTTCTGAGGTACATAACAGTTTTAAACTACACCATATTATTCTATCTATCCCTCTGTTTATCAATCCATCATCTCACTTTCTCTCTCCATTTCTATTTTTTAAACATTTGAGAGTACGTTTCACATATTATATTCCTTGAACACATAATACTCCACATAAAATTCCTAAGAACAAGAACATTCATTTATGTAATCACCTTAATTGAAAGAAATTTAACATTGATATAAAACATCTATTCTATATTCCAAAATTTTAATATATTCCAAAAAATGTCCTTTTGAGCCATTTCTCCTTCATTCTTACCACCCAAGGGGTGTCACATATTGCATTTAATTATCATTGCTTTTTTAGTTGCTGTTTCTTTTTTTTTTTTAGTTTCTGTTTCTTTACCACCATCTATTACTAGAACATTCCCTTCACCCCAAACAGAAACCCAATACCCATTTTGCATTAATTCCCCATTGCCCCTTCCTTCTACCCATGATAACCTGTGCTCTACTTTCTGTCTATATGAGTTTTCATATTCTCTGATATTTTCTTTGTGATTACCATGGCATTTAAATTTAACATCCTAAATCTACAACAATCTCATTTAGTTCGATACCAATTGAACTTCAATAGCATATACATACTATGTTCCTATACCCCTCTGTCCCCCACCTTTCTGTAGTTCTTATCAAAAATTACATATTTATACAGAATGAGTCAAAAATGGATTTATATTACATTTTGTGCATATGCCTTTTAGATCATGTAGGAAGTTTAAAAGTAGAGATGAAAACCAGAAATCTATTAGTATGGATATGCTTATTTATCCAGTTCATTATTTTTCCCGGAGATCTGTATTTCTTCATGCAGCTTTGGTCAATGGTTTGGTGTCCTTTCAACTGCAGAACTCCCTTTAGCATTTCTTATAGGACTGACTAGTGGTGACAGACTCCCTAAGTTTTTGTTTATCTGGGAATGTCTTAATCCCTCCCTCATTTTTTTGAAAGTTAAATAGTCATTTATTGGGCATCTACTATGTTCCAGGTGTGGTGTTATCGGTAGATTAATCTCATCAATGAACTTTACTATTTTTCATTTAAAAATGGAGGATTTGAGTAAAACAGGATAAGTACAATGCATTGTTTTTGGCCTTCCTCATTTTTTCATGCATGTCTTTATTACTCATCTACCCATACATTGGATAAACAGGGTATCAGTCACAAGGTTTTACAATCACATGGTCTCATGATAAAAGCTATATAGTTATACAATCATTATCAAAGATCAAGGCCACTGGATTGCAGTTCAGCAATTTCAGGTATACATTAGGAAATAAAAAGAAATATCTTAATAATGTGTCAGTAGTCATAATCAGTTGTTACATCCTCATTTCTTAGTTACACCTCCTCCCTCTCATTTTATCATTCTCTCAATCTTCAGGGATATCTGGGAAAAGACCATTTTAACTGCTTCATGCTAGAAAGGGTATCAGCATTATAGGGTAGAGAAGTAAAACTGGGTGATGTTCTTGGAGAGATTGGTTCCTCTGAGTTTCAGGGCTTATCTGGCATAGGAACACTCGAGGCTTTCTGTTTCTGAAAGGATAAGCTTACTAAGTAAAACTTTTATAAAGTCTTAGATAGAGCCTGGGTATTCTTTAGGGTTTTCAGGAATACTGTTGGTTGGAGCTTGGCATACTGTGGCAATTTGCAATATCAGGCTGAAGTTTGCGTAAGAGTAACCTCCAGAATGCCCTCTCAACTCTATTTGAAGTGTCTTAGCCACTTGAAATTTTATTTTGTTTCATTTCTTTTCCCCTTTTGGTCAAGAAGGCTTTCTCAATCCCATGAAGCCAGGATTAGGCTCTTCCCTGCTTCCCTCATTTTTGAAAGACAGTTTTCCCAGATAACCAATTTTGGTTGGCAATTTTTTGGTTTTAGCACCTGGTCTCTGCTGAGAGGTCAGCATTTAATTTTATTGAGGCTCCCTTATTCACAACACGTTGCTTTCTTTAAATTTGGGACATTTTCAGCCATTATTTCTTCGGATATTCTTTCTGCCCCTTCCAGTCTTTCTCCTTCTGGGGCTCCTGCAGTGTGTATATTGGTACACTTGATGTTTTCCCTTAGGATCCTCAGGCTCTATTCACATCTCGGCATTCTTTCTTCATTCTGCTCCTCAGACTGAATGATTTCAACTCTCTTATCTTCAAGTCAACTGGGTCTTTCTTCTGTCAGCTCCAATCTAATGTCAAACCCCTATAGGAAATTTTCTATTTTTTACTGTGGTCTTCAGCTCTAGTTTACCTTCTTTTCATAATTTCAATCTCCTTATTGATAGTCTCTTTGTGTTCCTCTGCTGCTTTCATAATGTCCTTTGCTTCCTTGTTCATGTGTTCCTTTAGCTCTTTCAGCATATTTAGGACCATTAAAAAAAATTTTATTGACAAGCCAAAACAACGTACAAACTTGAATATTCTTAACATACAAACATTTCATATATGGTGTACAATCAGTGGCTCACTATATCATCACATAGTAATACATTCATCACCATGATCATTTTTTAGAACATTTGTACCACTCCAGAAAAAGGAAGAAAAAGAAAAAATTCAATACATACCATACCCCTTACCCTTCCCTCTCATTGACAACTAGTATTTCGATCTACCCAATATATTTTAACCTTTGTTCCCCCTATTTTTTCTGTACCCCTTACCATTCCCTTTCATTAATCACTAGTATTTCAATCTACTCAATTTATTTTAATATTTGTTCCCCTTATTGTTTATTTACTTTTAATCCATATTGTTTTACTCATCTGTCCATACCACAGATAAAAGGAATATCAGACACAAGGTTTTCACATTCACATAGTCACATTGTGAAAGCTATGTTATACAATCATCTTCAAGAAACATGGCTACTGGAACAAAGCTCTGTAGTTTCAGGCACTTCCCTCTAGCCACCTTAATACACCTTAAACTAAAAAGGGGATATCTATATAATGTGTAAGAATAACCACCAGGATAACCTCTTGACTCTGTTTGGAATCTCTCAGCCGTTGACACTTTATTTTGTCTCATTTCTCTCTTTCCCCTTTTGGTCGAGAAGGTTTTCTCAATCCCTTAATGCTGAGTCCCAGGTCATTCTAGGATTTCTGTCCCATATTGCCAGGGAGGTTTACACCCCTGGGAGTCATGTCCTACATAGAGAAGGGGAAGGCAGTGAGTTTGCTTGCCGTGTGTGGCTGAGAGACATAGGCCATATCTGAGCAACAAAAGAGTTTCTCTAAGGGTGACTCTCAGGCCTAATTTTAAGTAGGCTTAGCCTATCCTTTGCAGTGATAAAATTTTCATAGGAACAAACCCCAAGATTGAGGGTTCGACCTATTGATTTTGTTGTCCCCACTGCTTGTGAGAATATCAGGAATTCTCGAAATGGGAAGGTTGAATTTTCCCCCTTTCTCGCCATTCCCCCAAGGGGACTTTGCAAATACTTCTTTATTCACTGTTCAAATCACTCTGGGATTTATCCAGGCATCACACTGGACAAACCTACAAAATCTCATGCCCCGTTCAAGGTTCCATGTACTTATGGTGTTCAATTAAACTGTCCATATAAGTTATATTAGGAAATGCACTAGTCAAAATATAAATTTTGTACCAAATAAACATTTTTTGCTTTAGTCTCACACAGAAGTTGAAATTTTTAAATATGAATGACTATTTTTAACACCCTGCAATACTGACATTCCTTTGTTCTTCCTCATGCAAAAAACATTTTTTAATTTGTACATTCAGCCACCATCATTGTATATCCAAGCATTTCTAGATTATACCATCTCAGTCTTTATCATCTATCTTTCCTTCTGGTTTCATATGTGCCCCCAGCCCTCCTCCCTCTATCATTCTCACATTCAGCTTCATTCAGTGTACTCACATTTTTGTGCTAGAATCAGGTAGTATTGTGCTATCCATTTCTGAATTTTTACAATCAGTCCTGTTGCACAATCTGTATCCCTTCAGCTCCAATTACCTAATATCTACCCTATTTCTATCTAGGACCATTTTTAAAAAGTCTTTTTCTGAAATGTCCCAGGTCTGGTCCTCCTTGTTAATGGTTTCTAATGCTTTAATCATCTCCTTTGCATGGGCCATCACTTCTGTTTCTTTGTGTTTTGTAATCTTCTGTTAAAATCTGGACATTTTGCTATTTTAACGTGCTGTTTTGGGATTTAGACTGTAGGGCATTTTTCCTTAAGCTTGTGCCCAGTTAGGATTATGACAGAGATTTCTTTGAATGCCAAAGCTAACAAAAAAGGAAGGAAATAAATAAAACACCTTTTCAAGTCTTTTCTATTGGCCTATGCTCTCCTTCAGAGCTTAGCCATACCAAGAATTTAGAGAATAGCTCCATGCCAAAGCACAGGGGCTGCCCTGATCCTACTTTCTGCACATGTGTCTTGTCTTGAGCACACACACATGGCTGTAGGAATTCTCCTATTTACATAGTTATGTACATTCCCTCCTCCCTAGGAAACAGCATATCCCTGTGGTCCTGGGCACTGCATTGTATGCCCCACAGGCCACAATCCCTTGCTCTAGGCAGCCACAAGTTGACTGCTCTCCCACAGCATTCCGTAGAACTCTGTGAGATGCCTTCTACACACAGAGCAGATTCTAAGCTAGCAAGTTCCTCAGGCCACTACCAGAGAGACTGGGCAAGATATACTTGCTCCCAGTATGCTTGCCCTCCAGAACTGAGAGCCGAGACCAGCACTGGGAGTGCAGGCTGGCACCATGCTGACCCAGTGAGGGCTGGGAGAGGGGCCAGCCAGGGTGATAAAGATCCCACGGTTTTTAAGTTTCCTTTATCTTGATCTGGTGCTCCCCCTGTAACTGCAGTCCTCTGACTGTGTTCCAGAGCCCTGAAAAGATGCTTCTGCCAGTTCTTGCTGGTTGATAAAAGCTTCTGTAGGAAGCCCTGGAGTTTCTCACTCCACCATTTTGATTAAGGTGGGCCTCCAAGTCAAGTGATCATTGACCTAATCACAGGAGCGATACCCCATCCTATTTAAAGGTTCTGCCTGCATTCAGGGGAGGGATTTATATAACATCAGAGGCACAAAAATAAAGGGGCCATCCTAGAATTCTGCCTACCACACTCCCCTCCCCTTTTCTCCATCTTTTTTGTGAATCTCACTCCGCTGGTTTCCAGATGTGATCCCTGGACCAGCAACATCAGCACTACCTGGAAATGGAAAGAAATACAAATTTTCAGTCCCCAGCGTAGACTTTCCAAATAAGCAACTCTGGGGCTTAGCTGTGTTTTAACCAGTCCTCAAGATGATTCTTATGCACACTGAAGTTTATGAGCCATCACCTTTCCTGGTGGCCTTTTATTTTAGTGATACAGCATAGGTAATTCCCTCTATTCACTGCCTTGATTTAAAAAAAAATCTAAACTACACAAAAAGAAACAATAGCCTCACCATATTCCACTAACTACCCTACTCCTCATCAAGAACCCAGAAGGAACATGGGTGTGCTGGTTTGAAATGATGTATGTACCCTAGAAAACTCATGTTTTAATCCTAATCCCATTTTGTAAAGGCAGCCATTTCTTCTAATCCCTATTCAGTATTGTATGTTTGAAAAATGTAATTAGATCGTCTCCCTGGAGATGTGATTTAATCAAGAGTGGTTGTTAAGATGGATTAGGTAGAGGTGTGTCTCCACCCACTTAGGTGGGTCTTGATTAGTTTCTGAAGTCCTATAAAAGAGGAAAAATTTTGGAGAATGAGAGATTCAGAGAGAGCAGAGAATGCTGCAGCACCACGAAGCAGAGAGTCCATCAGCCAGCGCTTTGGAGATGAAGAAGGAAAATGCCTCCTGGGGAGCTTCATGAAACAGGAAGCCAGGAGAGAAAATTAGCAGATGACACGTGTTCACCACCTGCCTTTCTAGATGAGAGAGAAACCCTAACCATGTTCCCCATGTGCCTTTTCACTTGAGAGAGAAACCCTGAATGTCATCTGCCTTCTTGAATCAAGGTATCTTTCCCTGGATGGCTTAGATTGGACATTTCTATAGACATGTTTTAATTGGCCATCTTCTCGGCCTTAGAATTATAAACTTGGAACTTATTAAATTCCCCTTTTTAAAAGCTATTCTGTTTCTGGTATATTGCATTCCAGCAGCTAGCAAACTAGAACAATGGGTTTCCATTTTGCCTTCCCAAGGGCTCTCCGGTGCTAACTGTGAGTCTCTGGCAGCCCACCCTTATCCCCTCTTACCCTACTTGTTGGTGTTTGTCTTGAAGGGGAAATATATTAATTGGGAGTTCATTCCTATCCATTCCCACTTTTCCACCTCGTGCGGAAAATTTGAATAATTGTCACAAGTCTGAATTTATTATTCTTTTTGTTGCTGCTGCTATTGCTTTGTGGGAATAAGAAGAGATTTCAGTTGATACGTCTGACACTTCCTAAGGCTGAGAGTAGTTAATTAATCTGAGACATTAGCACTGAGATTCTGTAAAAACCATGTTGTAGAGATAAAGATCTTGCTAATTCTAAGTAGCACTATAATAATGTAGGGATTAGGGTATAGCAATTTGTAGGCGTTCCATGGTATAGGAAAAAAGATGTCAAAATTATGCATTTGTTCCATAACCAAATCTGTAGTATAGTTGAGTTTCTTTATAACTGAATTCATTATATTTTAATGAAATATTAACGGCATAAATGAACCATTCTTCAACCTGAAGTTTTCCAAATCAAGAAATATTTTACACAGCAAATATCTGTATAAGGTCCCCTTATTCTATGAAAAATATTTTACACTACAGGCTAGACACCCCATTTCTAGTTTGAAAAATCTTTCTCACTGAATTTCAGTCCCTCAGCATCTTCCTCCCCAAGGTAGGTGTTATGGATGGACTCTGTCCCCGACAGAGCCATGTCCTGTTCGTAACCCTGGTTCTGTAGATGTGAAACCATTTGCACAGAGGATCTTGAAGATGCCCCTAGTTAAGGTGATGCCTTTAATCCTATGGCACTCGGGTCCCCCAAGCACTAGAAACTGTGGACACAGGAGACAGACGGGGAGGGTGGCAGCCACGTGACAGAGGCGGAGATTGAGTTCTGGACCCCTGCAAGCCACCACCAGAATGAGGCAGACATCAGAGAAAGCCTGCACCTGCCCATCACCTTTATCGCAGACACCTGGCCTCCAAAACTGTGAGCCAATGAACTCCTCCTATTTAAGCCATCTGGCCGGAAGATTTTGATAGAATAGCCCTGGCAAACTAAGACAGTAGGGCTTTCTGTATGTTTTAGCCTACTACTGAATCCTCAGCCCCTAGAAATAGTGCTCAGTAAATAGATGTTGAAGAAACATACTATTTCCCTCGGGTTGTTAGAGAAGGTTTCCCATGGGGGAAAATAAGATTGACTGGACTGTTTGTGAGAACCCATACTAGCCACAACATGGGCCGAGTCTCAGTCATAGCTCGATCATGTAAATGCCACAGTGAGCGAAAATTACAAAATTCAACCCAAACTTCGCAGCCGGACAACCAGAGGTTTTCTAATGCAAAGGTATGTGCTACAGAGTATGTGTATATGGGTGTATATATAAAGGAAGTGCATTTTTATACATATCTATGTTCATATTTGTTTTTGATCACACTGAACTCAATTCAGTGGATTTATGTTGCACTTTTGCAATAATGAGCCTCCAGCTTGGTGGTGCAGAGACCACCTGTCTGAGCCAGCCAGCTAGCCAACAAAAGGCTAAAGCTGGAAGGGGCAGCTATTAGGAACTTTAAGAAAGACTCATGCCTTGTTTTTATTTCATATAAAACAGAAGTTGTAACCCAGACCCAGAGCTTGAGGAGGGAAAATAATATCCCCAACCAGGGCTGCTTTATTCTTAAAATCCTTGCAAATAAAACTAAGCATGATTAAAATAAATTACAGTATAAATTGTGGAATATGCAGGCAGTATCTATACTTGCCTTACAGAAAAGCTATGGTTTTTTTCTTCCTCTTTTCTGCCCAGTTATTGGCATCAAAATGGCGAGTTTTGCTACAGAGTCAGTATGTCACCTGGAGTTTCCATGGTTTTGCACAAACTTTCCAAATTTCACAAAACAGTGGGTGAATGGTAATAAGGCTTTCAAAATCATTTTACCCTGAAACTCAGAGCTCTGGGAAATTTATGTAGGACAAACAATTTTTAAAATTTAGGAGAAAGAAAGGATTATTAATTGGGCCCAAACCAGCTTCCAATTAGAAAAAAAAAATACAAAAAACCACGACCCCAAACTTTCGGAATGGTCTTTTCCCCCACTTCTTCACTTGCCCTACACCTTCCTAGTCCCACTGGAGGCAGCTTCCCTTTGACCTGGGAATCCCCTGTTACTCACATACACCAGGGAAAAGCTTTCAACCTCTTTGGAAATTTTTATTTTCCTCTTGAAGTGCATTAGTTCTGTTCTCAGTTATAGGCATACATTTCTAAGGCTCAAAATAAAAAACAAAACACCGTGGTAGTAACTAGTTGCAAATTAATTTCCAATAATTTAAAAAAAAATTTTTTTTTGGCTGCATTAAACCTTTTCCTTCCTCTTGCTTTCTGTTTGTGCATGTGGTATGACCCACAAGTTCCCTGTGAGTCTGTCCTCTTTCCCAGTTCCTACTGAACAAAATGAACCTTTCCACAATTCCTCAGCTCTCAATGTTTTACTTCTTTCCCAGGTTCTTTTTTCTAATTTATTTGCTCTTCTTGCTCTTTTCCCTCTTTACTTCTCTTCCCCTTACTGAATATCTCTCATCCTTAATTTTTCTGCTTAGTTTCTATTAGTCTGGGGCGTTAGAATTAACTTTCAAAATTCTCGTTTGTTGTTGTGTTTTTTTTTTTTAT